>JARJCX010000658.1:0-28490 GCA_029282285.1 Mycena rebaudengoi
GCCGAGCTGACCAAATGCACGTTAAAATATTTCTGAGGCTCCAGATACGTCCTGCTTGTATAAATTCTTGGCTGTTCTCTCCACATGTTTATTGTATCGACCACGAGCTGGATTAAGCCTACTAGTAGTGCTCAAGAGAGTCGATGTAATAGCATGCTCCAGACCGATGAGCCACGCAGATATCCAAGTGCCAGAGGAGAATATCGTAACGTTTCAAACTCGAAAGATTGAAGCCACAGGTTCTGCGCGCCGTCAAATGAAAGTGTAGTAGGATAAGAGCAGTGACTCGTCACGCCGTGACTCTCGTTCCATTCAAACCTCTCAAACCAACAGAATTCAAGTACTCAGAAGCACAGGGTCACTGAGTTCTCCGATATTTCGCTCCTTCACGTTGTATTCGCACAACGCCGCTGGGTGCCCAACATTCGGTGTTTACTTTGGGGTCGTCTAAACCGCAAACCGCCTGGTCTTCCCACACCAGATGAATCCGGCAAGCATTCAACCAAAGGCTTACAGCTATGGCATCTGGCTCATGATATCTCACTTCTCATTCTTGCATTTTGCGACATTTATGATGTGCTGGTCCTTAGCCAAGCAAGTCCATCTCCGCTTCTCTTTGGCCATAGGATCTTACTGAGTTACTTTCTCTAGACCAGCAGACATTTCCATGAGCTCGTATTCTCAAAGACCGTCTGGTTGAATTTTGTAATCGACCTCACACATTGTCGCTTTCATCGACAAGGTGCCAGACCAGAATCTTGGGGATTCTATCGACTGACCAGCTCGTCGAGTTGGTCAAAAGAACTTTGAGAGGACCGCGACATGGTCGCTTGCGAGAGGACTCGAGAGAAAATATCCTACGTCCGGCCGCCCACCTTCTTAGATTTTTAATCCGGAAAAACACTTATGAGCCTGGGCCCGTCGTGTCACGGCGGTTTACCCTCCACCCGAAAATCGTTGCGAAAAATGGCGACCCTCTAGAGGCGAGGGTTACTTCAACGGCGGGCAATATGTCCTGTTCCAGAATGGGGGGAGGAAACTTGAATGTTGGAGCGTATTCGAGGACAGACCCATCTGGAGGCACGCTTGCAAGATGGACGATGCAGAGGTGCTCGATTTCGCCGCAGATTTCATCGATGCACACAAACTGGTCGTTCTCACATGTCAGCGCACTTCAGATGGATCCCGTGAAAAGTGAGCATCTGGCTCTTTTTACACATGAAGCTGATATGAAGTGCGTTGCCAGTTTTGTGGAAGTCATAGAGCTCGACCTCAGAACTGGGCTTTCCAACCTCATCCTTGTTGCTCGTGCTATGAAGAAGTCATATGCCCCCCACTATCACAACCCACTCATTTGCAGCCGCACAGGCATTGCCGCTGTTTCAATTATGAGCCGCTGTTTCACATTGCCGCTGTTTCAATTATGAGCGATGTTCTTCTCATCAACTGGCACGAGAGCTCCTATATCGTATTGATATGTGGTTTCTTTCCGTCCTAGCACTCGCTATGGATTAGCACTCGCTGCTGATCACCTTGTTTCAGTCCTCGCTACCTCTGGGGAATCCCATATTTCTGTCACGTCTCTAGCGTTGCTCCGCGACAAGTGGGTTCCAATCGACGGTCTTGACAGGCCTGCTGCAGCCAGTATGGTCAGCCTACTGGATCTCCGCAAGTGTGTCTCCGAGTCACTAATCGTGGAAGGCTGCCCTTTCGATCCTGCATATGGTGCTGGGCTCTTGCGCACTGTTCTCGTAGTTCTCGAGAGTCCGGTGCAGAGGGGACGATTCAAGGTCTGGCTCCACGTCTGCGACAACTACAACAATGCAGTATTATGCAGTTACGATCTCACTGTGCATAGTCCGAGTGTGGTGGATCTGAGGAGGCACTTGGCCATCCCTGCGCGACCCCAGATCTCCGACGGAGGCGTGACATATTCTGGATATATGCTGAGCTGGTCAAAGCCTCTTCCGTCCAGAAGATATTTCAAAGAGATTCTGCCTCCTTTGGAGGCAACGCACTATGCGCGACGCCATCCTCAACCGCATGTTTCGTCAACGAAGCAGTTCATCTCTCGCCGTATAGTGGGGCTTTGACGTACACTGAGAAAGGTTGTATTTCGGTTGTTTATTACAATTAATTACATGTTTTAAGAGGTTATTCGAACTTCGAGTGTCACAGTCACCAAACGTTGCTGACACGTGCCTGTGACGCTGCGTTCCTCTTGGGTTCCTCCATGGCGCGCCTGCAGTCATTGTTAGGGACTCGCACCAATTTGTTTGACCCATTTTTCCACCCTCTGTCGAGGCAGACAGTGAACTGCCCTAGTAACTCCTGCGCGGATCTGGATGTGGGTCACTGCAGATCGTTGATCAAGTCCTGACTCCATTCAAGACAAATTCAAGACACAGAGCCCCAGCGTGGGAGGAACGATGCCACCACCATTCCTATGTTATCTCGCTGCCTTTGGCTCTCAACTATTCTACAAGTGCCAACCCCCCCCCTTTGGTTTCACTGTTTCGGAACCTTTCCCTCCCATGCGCCCCGAAGTCTTCAAGTGAAACAGGAACACACCCCCATCGGTGATTGATCGGATGCGCGGGCTTCGATGTGGATGCGCAGGCTACTGGCTGCATGCCAATATAAAGTTACCGACGCACTGTTCACCCCGTCATTCCCTGTTACTACTCACCCCAGCTATGCCCGAGCTTGAGCCTACTCACACCGATGTCCTCCTCATAGGTGCTGGCCCTGGTGGGCTCATGACTGCCCAGGCCCTTGCTCGTCTTGGCGTGAAGGTCAAAGTCGTAGACCGCAGGTATGTTCTTTTTTTATGACGCGTCTCGCGCCTTGGAACACTCTTGGAACACCCGCTTAACTTTGTGATTGATCCAGAGCTCCAGGGACTGCCTATGGCTACGCGGATGGCCTCATGCCTCGAACGATGGAGGTCTGGAAGAGCTACGATATGATGGAGAAGATCTTGGGCCCGAAAGGGAACGGAATGTATGTTATGGTGCGTGAATTATGCTTCACCTCCTACTTCCTACCAAATATCCAAACCACTTGCAGGTTGGGTACGAACAGGATCCGAACGGTGATGGACTCGTCCGCACCACCCCGAATCCCAATGTAATTGTCCCGACTCGCTATCCGTTCGAGTATACACTCGCCACAGAGACCCTCGAGGGTACTCTGCGGGAGAATCTGGAAGGGGCTGGTTCCAGCATAACATACTCTGCTGCTCCGCTTTCGATCGAAAAACTAGACACCGCTGCTGGAGAAGAGCCATTAGTCAAAGTGGATTTTATTTTGTTCTGCAAAGGCGGCTACCCATCTAACATCGCCCCCAGGTCGTTCTGCAACATGGTCTTATTAACGCCAGCGGGACATATTTCAATCCCGCTGCCGACGTCAATGGCGCCAATGGGGCATCGAAGGGCAACACTGAAGTCGTGCATGCAAAATATGTGATCGGGGCTGACGGTCCGTAGCACACTTGCCTTGACTGGTTTCAGACGATTGATTGCACTTTCTAGGCGCGCATTCGTGGGTGAGGCGGCATCTAAAGATCCCAATGGAGGGCGACACAACAGGCACGGGTTTCTTGCCGATCCTTCATACTTCTGTGTCTCATCAATGGTTTGCTTCAGACTCTTTTTGGGGAGTGACCGATGTCATCGTCAAGACCGACTTGCCGGACTACCGCACCAAATGTGTCATACAATCCAGTGCGGGCCCAGTAATTGTACGTTCAAACTATTTTTCCGGATTCAGAGCTAATTCTTCGCGCAGATTATCCCCCGTGAGGGCGAAATTATCCGGATCTACGTGGGACTATCCCGCAGGAAGCTGTGCGCACGGCGGATGGGCGACTCGACCCATCGCTGCCGACCGAACGAGTACAGGGATTGGTCTTAGGGGTGGGTGTAGTCCCTTCATCGAGTTAGCAAGCTGACGAAAGAATAACAGCGCATCCAAGAAAGTCTGAGGCCGTACACGATGGAATTCACGGAAGTCATCTGGTGTACCGTCTTTCCAGGTAAAAAAACCACATGAAGGTTATTTGATCTATCTAAATATTTTATCCAGTGTCCCAACTGATTGCCACCAAATACCGCACTCTTGAGAAGGTTTTCATCGTCGGGGACGCATGCCACACCCACAGCCCCAAAGCTGGGCAGGGTGCTAACGCATCGATGGGGGATGGGCATAACTTGGCGTGGAAGATGGCTCACGTCCTTCGCGGATGGGCCAAACCATCCCTTCTGGATACGTACGAAGATGAAAGACGGAAATACGCACAAGATTTGATTGCCTTCGACAAGAAGCTGTCCGACAATCTGGCTAGTGGGACCGCCATCGGTTTCCAGGAGTGAGTTTTTCACCTGTGCTTCGTATCTCATGGATCTCATGCTTTCTGCATCAATAGCCTCATTCATGAGATGAACCTGTTCACTAGGTCAGTTTCTTTTGTCTGTGCAGTTGGTGATCAGCCTACTAACTATCTTATAGCGGAGTTGGTCTCCAATACAAATTCAGCCTGACCAAGCTTGAGCTCCCGAGCGGGGCAGCGAAGCTGACAGCAGGCTTCCGTCTTCCTCCGTCTCCTCTTCTCCGCCTCTCCGACTGGTGCCCTATGGAACTCCAGGATCTCGCGCCGTCCGACGGGCTTTTCAAGATATTCATCCTCCCCGGCGATATCTTGGAACCCTCAGACAAGTCGCGGCTGGAAAAATTCTGCCAGGTGCTCACCAACAGCATCGTCTCATCCTTGACCGAGCGCATCAGGATATACACCATCCTGAGTAGCGCGAAAGAAAAGGCGATCTGGAGCGATGTGCCTGCTATTGCGCGAGACTGGAAAAAGTCTGTTTATTTTCCACGGCAGGACGCATATCTCACCGATTTTTTTTTCCCTCAGCGTATTTATTAGCGAAGCGGGGGCCATCTATTCGCATTTCGAGTTCTCGAGCGAGGGCGCCGCGATCTTGGTCAGGCCCGACGGATACATCTCCATTCTGACCACACTGGGGGTTGCGGCAGGGGAGATTCCTACTTTCTTTGAAGGTCTGTAAAATACTATGTAAATCGAGGGCCGGATTTTTTGAGGGGCTTGTTACTCTAGATACTCGCAGAATATTATTGCTGAATCCAGTAGGTTGTAGAAAGTCATTTTGGGAACTGATTCTTTCATCAAAACGCGTCGCCCAGCCTGCGCGCCTCGAGGCTCAAGCTTCGCAGTCTAAAACATGCTTGACATGCGCTTCTTTCTCTCCTTCCCTATACCTGAATCCCATCGATGAACTCCCCACCAAGCACGATCCGCGAAATCGATGAGCATGAGTACGATGGAGGTGATGCCGACCTCACAACGCTGGCCGACGAAAACTCGAAGCATGTCGGCGACCTAGCCGATCCGCCAGTCACATTCTACCCGCCACTCTTCCTCCAGCGGCGCATCTGGATATTGGATATCCTACGCAGAGAGAATATCGTCGATGTCAGTGTCCAACCGCCTACCACGCGCTTCTTTGTTCAAAAATCGTATTTATATGTTACTTTAGGTACTCGACGTCGGCTGCGGCGAAGGCCAGCTCCTCAGCGTCCTCGCGCAGCCAGCGCCATGGCTCGCGCCGCCCCCGCCTGACGTCTTCGCTTCTCTCGCAAAATCAGAAACAGAATACAGCTACACCAAAAACGACCTCATAAACAATCTTCACCCAATGCGCATCGCGGGGCTCGACGTCTCCGCTGCCGACCTCGAGTTCGCCGTGGTAGGCACCGCGCCGCCTTCCACATGTTCTTCCTCCGACACCACCAGCGGATACACATACGCGCAGGCACTCCCGCGCTGGGAGGCGCTCGCCGTGTCGCTGTGGAAGGGCGGGCTCGAGGTCGTGAACGAGGCGTTCGTGGGCGTAGAGTGTATCGTTTGTACTGAAGTGTACGTTGCATCTACTTCGTTGCATTATCATGGCTAATTATCCACCTTGTAGGATCGAACACCTCCCCCCGCACATCCTCCCCACACTCGCGCCGATGCTCCTCGGCGTCTACCACCCGCAGCGCCTGCTCCTCACCACGCCCTCCTATACGTTCAACGCGCGCTTCACGCACCCGGACGCTCCTCCCGCTTCCCGCCTGGGACAAGGGTACTTGGACGCTACCGGACGCACATCCCGCGTCTTCCGCCACTCAGACCACAAGGTCCGTTTGCATTGTGTCGCCCGCAGTAGTTGGTCGCGGCTAACATTTTTTCTAACCCTCAGTTCGAGTGGACGGTACAGGAGTTCCAGGACTGGTGTCGTGGGGCGGCAGAAGAGTGGGGGTACGACGTGGAGGAGGTGGGGGGCGTGGGGCGGGCGCTGGAGGCGGATCCATGGGGAAGGGACGCGGAGCTGGGAGACGCGAGTCAGGTGGTGGCGTTTCGACGAAGGGAGGATGTTGGGGACAAGCTGAGGGAGGAACGAGCGAGGAAGGTGCTAGAGGGCCTGGGCCTCGGCGCGGGGGAGCCGCACGAGCTTTTGGCCGAGCATCGGCATACGGCGCATCCGATGGCGAGGAAACCGCCTGCGCGCGAGTCGGTGCGTGAGATTGGGGACGCGATCAAGAGGAAGATGGAGGCCTTTCGGGAGGCGTTCGTCCCGCTGGAGCAAATCTGGTTCGAGAAGGAGGTACGTTGGACATGGTGCGTTTACTTCTTTTTGCTCAATTATTGTTTTTGGAGGTGTCCACGCTATGTTCCGGGTGGATTGAGGTGTTGATATACGCGGTGCAAGAGTATGAGGGGTTGAATTTGGTGAAGGGAGGAGCTGACGGGTTATTCGAAAAAGAGTGGACGGTTGAGTTGGTAGGAGGCGTGAAGGATCCGAGATCGTTTTGGCCAGAGGAGAAGAGCGTCGATTGGATACCGCGTGACTGGATTCCGGGGGAGGATCCAGAGGACCACAGTGATGAAGAGGAAGAGGGCGATGAGCCACCTTCGACGCCTGTCTCTTCGACGGGTGCGGACGGAGATGTTTCTTGGAATGGATCAGAGCTTGGAGAAGGGGAGCTGACTGTGGATGAAAAGGAGGATAACAAAAATACCTGGGGAAGGGCGGGTGCTTGGGGTGATGATCTCCAGGAATGGGGCAGATGCAAGGATGCTGCTTAATTAGAGGGTTATATTTCTTGGATGCTTCCTTCAATAAGAGTTCGAATCAAATGCATTCAACAAAATTAAGGTACAATGCACTCTGAGGAACGTCAGGGAATTATTCAACATGATTCAAGCCGCGACGCACCTGGTATAGTCCGTAAAGTAGCGCTCTCAAACCAACATCCGCGCCAAAATCAGTCGACCTTCAGCGATCGTTGCGGTTCTAAACGGGCATTCGTATTGGAACGGGGCACAAATTGAGAGACACATACGGAGCAAAGGGTGCAGCTGGGCGAGATAGGTGACCATCCACAGCAGATAACATGCGGCCAGGGTAAGCATTATGGCGGTTCGGATGACCCTGCTCAACGGTTGAGTTATATAGCGCGATTGAAAGGAGCAAACGGACACTTGTTGAGGGCCCTTTGGGGTGAAGAGTGCACCGCAGGTCATCAGGGCGACGACTATCGCAAAGACGAATAGAACGGGCAGGATGGTCGACATTGCGGAATGAAAGCTAACTGTTTGTGCGTGTGTCGTTCAGACGCTTTCAAGTTGGGCTGGTGGCATTGTCGTGGCAACCCCTGAAGTCGAACATCCTTTACTCTGCTTCCTCTGACCCCATGTCGCCATGTCTATGATAAATGCTTCGCCTAAGGACCCCAACTTTCCAGATGAATATGTTAATATTGAAAAAGAAGCTAGTGATATTGCTCCAGATGATGAGGAGTATGACGTTCCCGATGTTGCAAAAATAAACTGCGCGCGCGCGAACTCTGCGCGAAGTTTTTTTGTTGACCTCAAGGATATCTGGTCATTGGGTACATAATCAGTCGCCAGTATCTCTAGATACATTGCTGGCTCGAACGGAGGCTTGGATTGCTTCCTGAGACCGCCCGAAAGCCTGCCGAAGAATTGATCGCTGTTTTGATGCGATCAAATTACAGTTGAAGTGGTCATTTTGAGGCTTAAATGTGAAGGGTTAAGCAAGGCGGCTGACAACCACTGAAACTTCTTCAATGGCATGGAGGCAAAGTAGAAAAAGACGGGGGAAAAAACTCGCATATTTCACGCACACAATTCTTTTTTTTTTTTTCAACATCTGGAATGTGATACCCGAACAATGTGGATAGTGGTCGTTCACGCGGCTTGCTTCTCGCCTCGGTTAACCCTCCACATTTAAGCCTCAAGTAGCCCTCAAGTTGACGACTTTAACTGTAATTTGATCGCATCAAAACAGCGATCAATTCTTCGGCAGGCTTCCGGGCGGTCTCAGAAAGCAATCCAAGCCTCCGTTCGAGCCAGCAATGTATCTAGAGATACTGGTGACAGATTATACACTCAATGGCCAGATATCCTTGAGGTCAACAAAAAAAACTTCGCGCAAAGTTCGCGCGCGCGCAGTTTATTTTTGCAACATCAGGAACGTCATAGAGGAGAGAGGAAAGCAGAATGCAGAGAGGAATAAGAGAGATGCACTAATGTCCATAAGTAATTTTAGTCGCTCAAAGCGACGCGGAGTAAGCGGAAGGAAGAGGAGGGAGGGTACAGCTGTTATGAATACCCTATCGAGCCAACGTCGCGGCTTTAACATATCGTATGCACATGGCGATCGAGTCTGAAAGAATAAGAGTCAGAATGAGGTTCAGAAGCGAATGGAGAATACGATGTACGCACATGTTGGACGTCGGCGATCGAGTAAAAGGTGGGATGACTCGTTATGAGGTTGTATCCATGACTCTACATCGATAGTGGGCCGTTCGAGGGAAGGGGACCTGAGGAAGTGTATATCCTCAGTCGTTGAAGTCCGGGCAGGTGATGCTGTGGCTCCGGAGAAGGTTGCTGAGCGTCAGGGCACGCTTCTTCCAGACCTCCTTCTCCATATTTAGTCGTTCGACTGCTTCCTCGAGCTGCTGTTGGTGGATCAACTTCCGCTTCCGGCTGCGACGAGCAGCGAGCGTATTCTGGCGCCGTTTGTATTCGAACTTCTCCTGATCGGTGGCGTTGGCGGCTAATGGCTCCTCAGTAAGCTCGTCCTCCGCTTCGTCCGAGGGCTGAGATAACGAGCGCCGGCTTGCAACGCGCCGCCGAGCATCCCGGGCCCAATCCACGTTAGCGCGCCGGCTCCCCCCGGGCGGCAGCAGAACAACATGCTTGTGCATGTGCAAATCTCCGAGCACGAATTGACCACCGACGATCTCGAAGCCAGCGGCATTCTGAAAAAAGTTTGCTCTGGAATGAACTGATCAGTATTACGAATGTACAAAAAGCTCCGACTATACCGTTGTGGAGCAACAGATGTGTCGCCGTTCAAGCCTTGAGGGCCGCTACTCACAATTGGCGACTGCATGGCGAAAGACAAGAGATATTGTTGTCGTAACCGTGACGCTTGTCTTTGAGAAACCAAATATATCCCATTGCTGTTGAAAACGTCGAAGAAGCTGACATGAACAGCCCGTTGCTGTGATATCTTCCCAACTGCCTTGAAGGAACATGTACGTAGGGCTGCGTGCCTTATTCATCGCGAAGGTTCTACGGGTCCCATCCCGTTCCGTCGCGAGTGGACTCGAAGAAAGATATCCAATGGCGTAATGAAAGCAATTTTCGTCGCCGAATTTAACCGCATATCACATCTGTGCGCGTATATATGACCCTCAGATCAAAGAACGGGCCAGAGACACCTGCGGCGTACATGTGAACCCGTAGCCTCCCTATATCGGCAACTCAGACGCAGAGAGTCTTGCTCCCTCGCTGGATAGCGCATAGAATGAACCCTCATACATAGCAAGATGGATGAACTGTCGTCCGACGGCCTAGTTGGAAAGTACTAGGAGCAGAGCACGAGAACTTTGAATCGTAAGGAGATTGGAAGTTCAAGTTGAAAGCGGCAAAAAAATAAATTTCAGCCAAGTATACAACTTGAAGACCAAGTAGAAGACGGTTCCGTTCAGATATACCGAAAGGGCTAGCTCCGGGCCCCTGGAGTCAATATTCGAGCGAACGACTCTTCTTCCTCCACCGAATGAAAGAGTCGAGCATTATGGAAGCGAGATTATCGTGAGGGTAGAGCCTGCGCCGCCAGGGGCCTTTGGGCGTAACATGGCCAAATATCAAGATATTGCCCTACAGGGCTTTTTGAAATTACCAGTCAACCGTCAAGCGGTAAACTTCAAGGAAGTGTCTGTCCCACATAAATTGAAATGTTACACTAGATGGCTTTTTTGGGATTGAAATAAGATCCTCTCAAGAAAGTAAAGATTAAGAAGTACTGTGGATGGTGCTTTGATGGTGGCAGTGCGGAAACAGAAAGACCTGTTGTTCTCTGTTTAACTTCGACGCCTTTGCCTCTCTCCCCCCACTGCCTTGAGCAAATTTTAATTGGAAATCGTACAACTCCAACCTTCTGCAGTGGTCGTGGTCTAGGAAAGTCTAGGACCTCTCGTCGAAAACCGGTCAAAGCGTCCACTCCAGAGCACTGCCCCACGCCAACCTCACGTGGTTCAACTCCTTCTGGGCCGCTCCCACTCGCTTCGCCATCTACGCTCACGATCTACGTCACGAAGGGCTCCGCCCCATGAAATATTCCTATTAGACTCCAAACTGTAGCCAAAAAACACTCACGACAAACCATGACTTTACTTCTACTTTCTCTCACTTTCCTCGTTCCGCTGACAGCGGTACATTCCTACACTCCACCCGCAAGGTACTACTAGTAGCCATATCTACCCGAATAATGACCTCGACCTTAACTTTACTACAGATGGGGCCAAGCCGCCTCTATCATTGCCTCTTCTCTCTACATCCAAGGCGGTAAACAGGACCCCTTCAATACCTTTGGATACGACACCGCAGCTGCGACCAACGAGCTACTCTTCCTTCCATTGACCGACCCTTTTGCAACCGACTCACCCCCTTGGGTCAACACCAGCAGCTCCGCGAACTCGAGCGCCTCCCAGGGCCCTCCCGTAGCATGGCATACCCTTTCCGCATTCAATTCCTCTGATATGCTGGTCTTTGGTGGCCAGCCGTCTCCCGACGTACCAATAGCGACTCTCACCGACTCTGGCTGGCTGCTCGACGTCTACGCCCGCCTCCTGCCCGAATTCCTGCATCAACCACTCGGATGGGCCGATGAACCTATGCGCCGCATTCACCACGCATCCGTCAGCTCTATTGCCGGCCATGTGTACATTTTCGGCGGCGAGAAGGCCGACGGGTCGCGCACGCCCTTCTCAGACCATTATGTCTTCGACCCCGCTGCCTCCAAATTCACCTTACTGCCCACGGGCAATGCCCCGCCAGCACTGACCGGCCACGCCGCTCTCATCCTCCCCAACGGTAAAATCCTCATCTTCGGCGGCCTCTCGCCCACCGGCCTGCTCCCCTTCGACCAGATCTGGATATTCGACATTACGACCCAGACCTGGTCCTCGCAGAATGTGTCCTCCACCTCCAACCCCTCAGGCCGTCGTGGCTTTGCATACGTGCTCTTGGACGAGAATACCATTCTCATCCACGGGGGCTGCGACGCTGTGTTCCAGTCCGTCTTCCCTGACGGGTGGGTGTACAACATCAAGTCGGCGACCTGGATCAGCGTTCCCGCCCTCAACGAGCTCGGCCCCCGCAGAGACCACTTTGCTGTCAGCTACGGTGATCAAGTCATCTTTGGATTCGGTGCGTTCTATTTTATTTTATTCTACACGATGGAATCGAATCTAATCCCGAACGCATGTAGGCTACGGCGAATCCACGCCCGCTGATGGTGCACTACAGATATACAAACCGGCGTCAAGCGCGTTCCAGCCGTCCTTTACGCCGCTGCCCCCCGGGGCTTCCGTCACGCAAACCATCCCGATGGCGACCAACACTGACATCGGTGCCCCCAACACCGGCACACCCACCGCCCCAGGCTCCGTCCACCCGACGTCGACAAACGACGGCGGGAGTGGGGGCGGCGAGAATAACGGCGGGAACGGTGGTGGTGGGGATGGGGGCGGCAAGCACAACGACGACTCCGACGATAAGAGCACGACCAACCGCACGACGCTCATTGCCGTCGGGACTGTGCTCGGTGTCCTGGGGCTGGTGGCTGCGGGGCTCGGCACGGTTTGGTATGTCCGCAGACAGGAGCGACACCGGTGGGCCGAGGGCAGCGTTGGGGGCGTGTTTTCACCGATTCCGGACGACGAGGGCGGGAATGGGCGGGGCGGTGGTGCGGTGCCCGCTGTGCGTATGGCGAACGCGGCGCCAGGGGAGAAGGCCGGGGGCGCGATTTCCTCCGCGGGTGCGACGCTAACGTCTTGGGGCCACTGGGCTGCTGGGGCGGTAGGCCTCGCGGCTGTGGGTGGTGGTGTCGCCGCCGCCGCCGAGCGCGATCGGAATCAGCGTCGCGACATGCTCGCGGACGAGGACACGCGCGATTTCGGGGGGTATGGTTGGTACGACGACAACGACGGCACGTCGAGTCGGTTGAAGCGCGACGGCAGCGGGGGGAGCTCCTGGAGCCTGATGGATGTGTTCAGACCAAAGCCGAGGCGTGAGGGAAGTGCGGCCAGTGGTCTGAGCCTTGCGAGTCGTGTGGGGGGATCGCTGCTTGGGCATGCAGACGCTGCGCCGTCGTCTGAGAAGGATCCGTTCCGCGACGACCTGCGGAATATATCCTCATCGGGCGGCGTCGGCGTCATCGGCGGCCCCTCTGCCGCGTCAAGACCGCGAGGCGGGAGGCAGAATAGTTACAGCAGCGTCCACACCACGGCGAGCAACTACGTCGATCCATTTGCGGACCCCGTATTGGAGGAAGATATCGCCGGCCCCGGCGCGTTCATGATGGGTCGACATTTCCCGCGCAACAACCTCAGCCCCGTCACGGAGGTCTCTCGCATATCCTCCTCGAACGAGTCGTCCTCGAATGACCACCAGCCGCTCAGCCCCTTCGATACCATCTCGCGTTCATCATTTGGGTTCTCGAGCAACTCGAACCACTCCCCTGCGCTTCCCGCAGGTGCGTCACCCGGGGTGATGTCGCCCGCTTTATCGTCCACTTCTGGCAACAGCGTCCGACCGCGCACAACGAGCATTATCGACATCCACCCGCCGGATCAACCGCTGCGGCGCAGCGATACATGGTGGGCGCGTTTCTCCAGTAAGAGCCTGCTCGACCGGCGCGCCAGTCGCAGTAATGCGAGTAATAACAATGCCCCGGACATCCGGGATCCGAATCCGCTGCCCCAGCGGCTCAACTTTGTGGAGGAAGAGACGGCTAGTGTGCTGAGGGAGCGCTCAGACGGGTCAGACCAGAGTCGCGCGCTGGGCCGATCGGGGACGATCTACACGAAAGGCGGGCACGGCAAGTCAATGTCGTCGTTGCAGACGCAACGCACTGCGGACTCGGCTGCGATTGAGCGGATGGGGGGAAATAATGTGGATGTGGTGTTAAGGGGAAATAGGCAGAGTGGGAGTACGAGCACGCGGGGGAGTGTGTCGACGGTGGGGCATGAGCGGGACAGCTGGGTGGGTGGGGAGGATGGCGGGGACGAGCTGTATACCTCGCCGGTAGAGATGGTTCCCGCGTCTGCCTTCGCATCGGCGTCTAGTCCAACCACCGACAGGCGCTCACCGTCTCCTCCTTCCCCAACTTCTCCGCGGCCACCGCTCTCGACATCTTCTTCTAACTCTTCAGCAGGCGCCGTCGCTGAGCGAATACGAGCATACGAGCGCCGCATGTCGCAGGATGTTACGCCACCCCCGCCGACGAACACAAAGCAGCGGGAAGAACGCCACAAAAAACCACACGGTGTCTACGGGCTTGTTTCTCGCCCGAGTCTCTTCGTCGCGAATCCGGACTCCCGTACTGCCCAGGGAAGTGGCGACTCATCGTGAAACTCATCTACCTAGACGCTTCCCGTATCTGTTCGATCTGCATCCAACTCCGTTTCCGTCACCACATTGGCATTTAATCTCTGTCCCTACGCCGTCGCTCACTTCCTCCTCCCTACTCCCTACCGCACTTTCTTCGCGATCACAGGACCTGCCATCGGTCCTATCCCCCCCCCGACCTCCCGACCATTCCTCCATGCGTCCATGCGTCCCTTCCATCATTCATTATCCCGCATTCTGATTCTTGTTACACGATTTGACCAAAGCCCAAGTGCTCGGCATGGTCACCCTCACTACATACTGTTATTTTATCTACCCCCTCTATCTTACGACGCTTTTTACGATCATCATCTAGTCTGGGTTTCGGATTATTTACATATGGACTCTTGTTGCCGCGCTACATACGCGTTGTGTGGCGGACTTTATACAGAGTGCTACATAAATAAGAAACGCGCGCACCGAATACTTACTGTATGTATATTACTCACGAAATACAAAATGTGTTACTAGATTCGATTTGGACTTGACGACGCGAGCTCAAAGTTGCATGTGGTCACGCAGGACCTGCGTACATGTCTTATTCTTGGACCGAGGATTAATCGATACTAGTCTAGTTGGCAAAAGTCGGGCTGTGCAACAGGTTTCCGATGGAGAACACGAGGAACAGAATACACCAGACAGATCAGAATGTACAGCTTGAGGTGCCCACTGCCTACTTTCAATTGTAAATTGCGACTCACACAAAGCAATTAATCTTTTCTTAATCTTAATTTTACAGTAGGCTGTGTGGTTATTCTGAAGCACGTTAGATATTCTTGATAGATGGAGTGATGATGGATGTGGACATTCTGTTAAGTGCTATTGCTGCGTCGGCTCTCGTTTAAATGACATAGCTTCAACTCTTTAGACCCATACGTAGTATTCAACCGTCAACAAATCAGCATGCGTCTGCATGCGTGTGGCGTTTTCGACTCGCTTCCGACATTCTGTCGTTTTAGAAATGGAGACTTTCAAGGTTTGTAAAGAAGTGTTTGAAGTGTCGGACCTCCGACCCCTGGCAGCGACTAAATAGAGACGTGCAAAGTATAATTGGACTTCACTTGTGCTCCCGATTTTTTTGCTGAAAGGGGAACAATGTTAAGACGGGCAAAAGACGGGTATGTTCGTATACGTGTTTTTACGACCGCTTTTTGTGCGGTAGATATCCGTGGCCGCATGGCCGCACCGTCGTAAGTACTGTCGTGCTGGCGACGGTCAAAACCAACATATCCAGATACCTCACTCGAGAACGGAGCCATATGCACTCCCGTGCCTGGAGCAGGATCGTCGACCTGGGAAGAAATTTGAATGACAGGAATGACGGAATGTAGAGTTAGCATCTTGCATTTGACAGTGGAACAAAAACCTCGCTGAGGTCTAGTCGCCACAAAACAAACAGCGACGGACGGGTTGTGTCACTGGCCGAGTAATAACCTTTAGTGTCATTGATGATGCTCCAGGGTATAATTGAGTTCTGGTGAATATATTGTGGGGTAAAAACAATCCGGGCAGCTCGGAGAGGACTTGCGTTGTCTCACAACATACGTGAGAACGGGTATAAGGCCGCCTCCGCGGTTGATGTGGGTGTGTAAATTTGGTTCCGCTGCTGTTCCGGATGCTTGGCATCAATATCCCCACAAAACCTTGGAAGACAGAAGTAATGTAGGTAGCTCACATCTTCCGCGACACAAGGACGACGGAACCTGGCCGAGAGGGATTTTCCGGGTCGCCTGACAACTATGCACAACTTTAATCGGTGGACATTGCGTGGAGCACCCTCGGCACGACGTCTTGCCCGTTGAAATTCCAATGGCTTTCGCGATTAGAGCGTCTATAACAGCTGCCTATGGTCGCCAGGTTTCCTTCGCCGACTGCGATCTCGCCAGCCGTCCGTACATATTGGACAAGTCCCCGCACAAAACGGAAGATCTCCTTTCCCGATTCGGATTAGCGGAGGCTGTCAAAAAATATTAATGGCTCCGTCCGGTCGCTCGTTTAAAAAATTTTTTGGTCACCCTCAGAGTACGAGAGAAATTCCCAGCTAGGTTTGAGGCAGTCTGGCGCTTTTTTTCTTTGAAGTCATCGCGTAATTAGGCACTTCATTCCTAAAACACAATCAGTCGAAATCCACAAAAAATCGTCACAAATGTGGCAGATACGGTCGGTGAGATCACTGCCAGCAAATGCCGTACGACCTCTTGGGGTGAAGACGTTTGAACAAATGATCCAGGGCCCTGGTCAACGTCGTGTCGGCGGTGACCGAGGGCCTTGCCTGCGATCAAAAAAGGCGGGAGAAGCTTCGTAAGCGAACCTAATACAGAAGTCAAGTGATTGTAAGCGCCGCATTATCGTAAGCGCCCTGAGCGTCTACACAACAGCTCCACAGCGCAACAGTGCGAAAGAGTCGAAAAATTCACAGACTGAAGGAAACGTGTACGCGGGTCGGGAAAACTATCTTTGTTCGAACAGGGAACAAGACCCTCTTTATTGTTTACGAATCGAGACGGGACCCACAGAAACAGCGATGGGCAGTGGATAATACAAGTGGCATCGGATTATGCCGCGTCGATGTCCGCGATGTAGTTCGTGGCGTCGTTATTGTCCCCGGCCTCGAGGATCTAATGGGGGACGCATCAGGAAATTGATCGTTGCGGACGATCGCGAAAACTTACCTCCAACAGCTTCTCCACATATTTCGACCAAGCGGCTGCCTTAGAAGTACCCTTAACTGCGGTCCACGCGTCCCTGCACCGTCGCGGTAAAGGCCGATAATAAATGGCGCAAGGAAATAATCGTACCACTTGACCGTGGCCACGAAATCCAGCACCCCAGGACGTGGTGCGATGTTGTCACCGAATTTCCCTTTGTGCAGGAGGGAGGCGTATTATCAGCATAATAGTCATCCGATGGCCAGCGGGAACAGCCAACCTTGTTTGTAGTATGAGTAAAACTATGAAAATCCGGCACGTAAGCTGGAACGCGGATTTCATTTCGAGTTGGGCCAAAGCAGGACTCACGAAAAGCTGCTCTGTATGGGAAGGTCGTATGGGTCCATCTTTGGGAAGGGTGCGGATGATTTCTACAGCTTTATTGAATTTTGCCTCAGACATGGGATATGCTTGAGAAAATAAAGAATTGTCCAGTCGATTGCGCCTCGCAGTATAAATGCTAGCAGCCCTCCATGGAGCAACATGAAGGCCGAAGTAGTGAGTCAGTATCTTCGGGCCCGACTCGGGCTCAACGCAGAGAGCGGGCGACGATTCGGATGGTGCAGACTGCGCATCAGTTGACCGGATTCTAGGAGATTTACGGGCAAGTTAATTATAGCACCCCCAGAATTTTTCAAAGTCGTTCGTGAGTATGCAGCGAGAAGAGCGGACTGCGCTGGCCGAATAAGTGTTTCAGCATTATGTATCCTTTTGCTGCATCGTCCACAAACAGCTGTCGTGCAGTCGATCCCTGCAGGCCGCATATACCCCCTATCTTAGATCTGTCAGTATAAGAACAAGCTGGACACGGAGATAGCGCAACCACGACTCCAACAAGAAATTGTACGCGTCTTGCGGTGCGAACAGGGGTAAAACACCGACTGGCCCAATAGCACTTCCTCGAAGCAATAGGCGGGAGAAGTGATCAAGAGGAATTAATGTATCATGGAGAAGGCCGCGTCAGCAAGGTCAGGGAGCCGAGCCGAGTCGGATATGTAGCGGCGGAGCCTCTCGGAGGCTTTACCCAAACGAAAGATGCGAAAGCCAGACCATTTAGATTGTCATCGTTGCGTTGCGTTGCATCACTGTAATTCGTGACGACTTGTACTTAGAGCAGGTGGGTCCGCGAAGACTTACATAGATGAAGCATGCGCAATCAATCACAGAAGGAGGATGCGCGAAATCGGATACGTGAGAGCTGTCCCGGTAAATCGCGGCCGACGATTGGCAAGGATATGTGGAAGTAGAATATGTACTGAAAGACGATCCAGAGGAGCCCAGGTACACGGGGAGAATGAGTGGCAAGTTTGGGACGCGTCGACGCGTATGTAATATTAGACAAAAGAGAACATGAGTGTGGGGTTGTTTGCCGCCACCGTCGAAGACTAACTAACATCTAGTGGCTTCAAGTGACCGTGTTGCCTGACCTGGGCTGCTTGCGGCTACCATGTCTTCCACTGTACCCCCGCCGTCGCCCCAGGAAATCCACAGGAAGCTCTCCGTCCACTCCATCGTCCCAAAGTCTCCAAGAGTCCGTCTTCACTATATTTCTCACTGTGATTTCTAACACTGATTTCATTCAAAATTGCAGCCTCAGCATAACGTACCCTTCTCGGGCACAGAATCCGACTCGGACTCGGTCGTAGCTCCAGAGGTAACTACGCCGTCTGCGATGGCGGGCGTAAGCAGTACCACGCACGCGGCTGCATCAGCGCAGCCTCTTTTGTCGTCGATCGCTGAGAGGAGATCGGGAAGCGGGGAGGACTCGGAGGACGAGGACGAGGATGAACAGGAAGGTGGCTGGAAGATGGCCGATGGAAAGCAGCAGCCTGGACCTCGGGGTTCTGCGGATGAGAGTGTTATTAAAGCTGGTTATTTGTGGAAGAAGGGCGAACGAAGAAAGGTTAGCCGAATCTTTATTTAAGCTGCTGCATCCCTGACGTTTTCACTCTCAGACGTGGAAGAAACGCTGGTTCGTTCTGCGTCCTGCGCACTTGGCATATTACAAGACGGCGGCGGAATACCAGCTGCTTAGACTCCTCGATCTGTCTGACGTCCACTCTTGCACCAAGGTTACGCTCAAACGACACGATAATACATTCGGTCTCGTCTCGCCCGTACGAACCTTTTACCTCCAGGCTAAAAATCCTGGAGAGGTACATGACTGGGTCAAGGCGATCGAGGCAACTAGACAGGCGTTGGTCGCTGCTTCTGCTGGCTCAGCCTCGAGTCCTATCCCAATACCTCCAGGAAGAGGGCGTGCACATGTGCCTCCTCCGATTACACCCTCACCACCCTCGCATCCGTATTACATGACCTCGTCGGATTCGGAGGATGCTTCACCAAGTGGCCCCCGATCATCTTCCCAGACGCGTGCGGGTATTCCAGGAGGGTCTCCGTCATCGAAGGGGCATGTTACGATAGACCCAGCCAAAACTATCTTGTCTGGGTATCTGATGAAATGCGGATCCAAGCGGCGCAACTGGCGCAAACGATGGTTCGTGCTTACGAGCGAACAACTGGTGTATTCCGGCAGCCATATGGTGGGTCACGTCGGCCAAAGCGATTATATGTGATCTAATCAAGCGCGCAGGACACGAAGCCACACCGGCGCTTCCCTTTCGCGGACATTCTGGATGCCCTAGAATACGACTTACCTGCAAATCGACAGAACCCTGCGCTCATGGCGCCGCCCTCTGCTGGGCTGCCGGTCGCTCCCCCTGCCCCAGACGACGAGTCGAACGACGCACACACATTCAAGATTGTAACGACAAAACGGACTCTGCTTCTTTGCGCGCCTAGCGAAGAAGATGAGATAAAATGGCTCGGAGCCGTACGCGCGCTAATCGCACGTCGATCAGGGTCGGGGGGCATGCCCGGGGACTCGAAAATCGCCTTATCTGGCGGTAACGATATCAGCCCGACTACTTCTGGTATCTCTTCCGGAGGGAGTGGGCTGGTGACGCGTGTGCGACGACCGAGTGCGAGTGGCTCGACTGGACTGCCTGCGACGAGCATTCCTGAAGAGAGTTCGTAACTGATCATGGGCTTGCCGCTTTTCCTTTGCGTCCCGTCCTGTACACTAGCCATCTGCATACCAATTTTGCATTTTTTTCTGGGGCCGATGTCAGGGCTCACCGCCAGGTGCGGATCGCAATAAACCCAAAGTGGGCCCCCGGCAGACAAATGGAGATGAAGGGGAGTTGTTCAGACACCGAATGTATTGAGTGTTTCATAAACGCGGGAGTGCATGCGTCTCTGGTGATGTGGATTTTCCTGAGGAAGCGGCACTGCCAGATGTTCGGCTGCAACAATGTTAGATATGGGTGGGGCGAGGCGTGGCCGTGCATCCAGGGAATGTACAAGTTGGGAATAAGGGCAAAGGTGTGGGATGCGGCAACTCTGATTGGGGTAATGGCGGCTGGGACCCCGAAACTCATTTGACACGACACGTTCCCGAATTTCTCGTCCTGCACTGCTGTTGTGTACATATACCAAGTGGATGGCCAGGCAGGCCTGTGCTGCTTTCCTTCTACCTCCATCTCAGAACTGTCTCGCCCTCCTCATATCCCTCCTTGAAGATTTGTCTTCCAATGCCCGCGGCACCAAAGTCGCCACAGTCCGCGTCAAAGAAGCCCGGGGCGCCTAAGGCAAAAGGTGCAGTCCGCGCCAAGTCTGGTTGCTACACGTGCAGGATACGCCGAAAGGTACTTGGTTTTCTTTGTGTCCCAGGTAATCGCGTCCATACTGATCGCGGTTGTCCAGAAATGTGATGAGCGCCCAAACGAGCAGGGATACTGCGAGACTTGTGTCCGTCTTCGTTTGCAGTGCCTTGGCTTCGGGGCCAAGCGTCCAGAATGGCTCCGGGTAGGTCCCTCTTTGGCGCGTCAAGTACGCAGTGAATTGACGCCGTCGTCTTTGCAGGAGAGTCGAAATGTCTCGGAAATGCGCGACAAAATCAAGGCCTTCTTGGCCGCGCAAGGCATGATCAAAGGCCACTCTGGTTCGGGGCCTCGCGGTTCAGACCACGAGCTGCCTATTCTCCGGCTCGAGGAAGACAATACACCATCCTCGTCGGAGAGCCCCCCGACGCCGACTTTATCCCTCTCGCCGAGCGAGCCCCCACGACCCCTCCAACACGAGTCGTCTATGCGCGAACAGCGCTGGATAGACGGCTACGGCCACTCTGGTATGGATACCTATTTTTCCTCGCTCCCCCCCACTCAAGCCATGAAGTAGCCTTCCACCAGCCTAATATCAGGGGGGGCTCGCCTTTCGGAGGCTCTTCTCACTCCTCTCACCACGACATGTCTCTTTATTCAAATTATAATTCGTCGAATAGCTTAGCTCCATGTAAGAACCTGTACACCTATTAAATGTCGTAATCTAGTAATGTACTCAACGCCCTCCTTTTTGGCAGGGAATCCGAATCACCATACCCCTCAGCCTCCCTCGCCTGCGTTGGCAAGTTCATTCTCCAGCACATACACCCAGATCTACGTCGACGAAGACATGTATAATTGTCTAACAACAATCGAGGACGACGACGATATGCAACTCGCCAATTTCGGCAATTTGTATAATCTCAAACCTGGCGTGTATCTGAAGCCCTCTGGGGCCAACGACGAGCTCATCAACTACTACCTCGGGAGCGTCATGGATCTCCAATATCTGCTGGGCGACCGCGATCACATACGCATGATATTATTACCTTCGGTGGCGAGGTCAGGAGAGTCGCGGAAGGCTGCACGCCTCCTCGCCTCCATACATTGCCAACGTGCCACTTGCAACTCCAACAACTATGTGGCGCTGCAGGACACGGATACTCTATCACGATACAAAGAACTCCTCGGCGTCCTTAAAAAGAAACGCTACACTGAAGACGATGCCCTTGCCGCCATAAGTATCATCTCATCCTTCTTATTCGACGGCGGTGCAGGTGCCTGGGAGGACTGGCTCACCGTCTCGTACTCGTACGCCGCTGGCGTCTTTGGAAACAATGACCCGCACGACACCCTCCTGCAGTGTGCAGAGACAACGCGCTTCATCGTGAAGACCGCCATCTGGTTCGACGTGCTCGCCGCCGTAACGACACAGAAGACCCCCCGATTTCTTTCCTTCATCCGCCAATTATACGATCCTGAAAGGAGCGGCGTCTTTGACCCGACCCTCCCTTCGCCGCCTGCGCTGTCCATGATGTCTGTCATGGGCTGCGAGAACCACATCGTCTGGGCGCTGGCTGAGGCGTCTGCCCTTTCGGTCTGGAAGTGGGAGAAGCTTCAGGCGGGCTGTCTGAGCATCCCCGAACTGGTCGCCAAAGCTTCCCACTTGGATAATTACCTCCTGGCGCCCACACAATTCCACCTCGACTACCGTTCGACCACAGACATGGCCAGGGAGCTGAGCTCCAACATCTTCCGCGCGGCCACCCGTGTATACCTCCGCTCCATCGTATCTGGCGACTATCCTCATGTGCCCGAGATTGCCGACGGCATTGAGGAGACCATGAGCTACATACGCCCGCAGTTGGCCCCCAAACTGCATAGTTCCGTCGTCCGCAGCACCGTTTTCGCATTTTTCATCTGCGGGGCGCTCACGGATAATCGAGACCTGCAGGCCGAGATCTGCAAAAACCTTACTCTCGAGGGCGAGGATGCTGCGACCTCGACAGTCGGAAACAGCCCCACTATTCAAAAACTACTAAAGAAGATATGGGACGAACGGTCCAGCGTTCCCAGGCTGCGGCGCGGCCCTGTACCATGGCGGACTGTGCTCCACGACTCTAACATGCTCCTTGTATAATATATCTGACACACACACCTACTTGCTTACGAACTTGCTTTGATTTTTTCTTCTCCGTTTTCTTGCTTATTTCCCCATGTAATCTCATACACTTAACCAATGATTCATAACGCGAGGTAAATCCTATTAACCAAGAAGTTAACGTGCACAGCATACGCTAGTCGACATAATCGAATTACTTTTGTCGAACTTCTTTTGTCGAATGCACTGCCAGCGTGCCTTGCGTGGACAGCCATATTTGAGATTTCTGATATCATTGATCGTGCGGGCCGCAAGCGCTTAAGTGATCCAAATTTGACCGCCCGATCATCAAAAAAACGCAGCTACGGTAAACTCTGATAAAATAATATTTATCCGAGTGAGCCTGACAGGCCCGGCATCTTAATTTGTGTCTCCCAGTGACATACGCGCATGACGGTGTCCTAGTGGCATCGGGGGATAAACACTGCGATGAGAGACGCACGGACCGTATCAATCTCCGTTCAGTTCTGCTCGCACCGCGTTTGTCGCGGTGACTTATCCAAAGACAGGTCAATCACTTTTGATTCCAACAATATTCACACTTAGTCAGTCCGATTCGTCTAACTGTCTTAGCGACCAGCATCCGGGGAAGACCTTTCAGCTTCCATCTGAAGGCACCGGCGGCATTCTAATCCAACTTGGAGGGATCTGCCGCGTTTGAGATCTGTTCCGAAACTTAAAGTTTGCTATTCCCAAGTTATTCTTGTTCTCTCACCCCTTCAACCTCAACCCAAACTACCATGGCGTACAGAAGTCCCAACAACTCGCAGTCCAGCGGGAGCTTGTCTCCCAGCCCGTCCCTGACTTCTTCAAACGTCTCGCCCGCCTCCATTAATGTGCCTCTAGTCCCGATGATTCCAGCTCCAGACGGCAGCGATAATCGAAGTGCTCGAGCTTCGCCCAACCGTTATCCTGTGGACCTCTCACGCAGTGCAAGTGCCAGCAAAGGTGGATGTTGGTGAGCCCTGATCCGCGCGTTGATCATTTTGCACGGAACTTATCTTGGATCGTCAGGACGTGCCGACTGCGTCGAAAGGTAGCCCGCTAATTTTTTTGGGGTGATCCTTACTGACCTATTTATTCTGTAGAAATGCGACGAGGAGCGTGAAGGCGACTCATGTCGCACCTGTATCCGCCTCACAATTGATTGTCTAGGCTGGGGTCCTAAACGGCCCGAATGGATGCGGGTGAGATCAGATCTTCGCATATCCCCGCGCGCCACCGCAGCTCACAAATTCTGCAGGACAAACAGGCCGTCGAGGCGTATAAGGCCGACATAAAAGCGCAACTTACTCGAGCCGGTCTCATTCGGGGCCAACCTCGGTCATCGTTGCTAGGCTCGATGGGTTCACATCCTTCGCGGAGCCTGCATGACGGCATACGGCGGCCATACCATCGCATGTCTGCTCCCGCCGACTCGACGACTACATCCCTCCTCAATTTCGACGCAACGGGTGACTACTCGAATGCGTACCATTATGGTGGACCATCTGGCCCGCGGCATAGCATGTACCCTGGCATGCCCGGTAAGTTTTTGATATTTGCCTCGAGGTCTGACTCATTTTATTCTCAGGCGCATCGAATTCAGCGTTCCATCATTTGCCCGCAGCATCGTACAGTGATCCCAGTGTCAACACAATAGATTTCAACACGAGTATTTTCCAACAGTACGACTCGCCGCAATCGATATCGCCGGCCCCAGGATCAAACATGATACCCCCGCTCGACTTCGACTTTGCGCAGCTCGGCAACGGCGGCTTCGACTTCGAAGTACGGGCGCCGTCCCCAGTGCAGAGCTTGCCGCTCTTCTCTGGACAAAACTCCCTTCAGGAGAATCATGTCATTTACTACTTTGAACACGTCCGAAAAGTCCAGTTTCTTTTCGCTGGCAACACCGTAACTAATATTACTTGTTCTGTATGTCTATATCCTCCCTCTCCTGTTCTTAATCGCTGACGCCGCCACAGATGATAGTGCAGGAACCTCGGGGGGCTGTTACCAACGCTGTGTGCGCTTTAGCTAATCTTCATTATACACGTATGCGCGTTGCCCATGGGCTGGAAGCTCCGGATCCACATCCAGAGCATTCTACAGCCCAATACTTCCACGATGAGGCCTACTTTCAGCTAGCGAACGCAAAACAAGTGCGCGGGTCGTACAACGAAAGCGACGCAATAGCGGCGCTACACCTTGTGTGGTTCTCCCAGCTCTCCAGCGGTGCCACCAACTGGCAGCCCGTTTTCGCGATCGCATGTGACTGGGTCGCACAACAAACTGACTTGCTCTCCAACGACAACCCAAAGCTTGCGATGGGCAGTCTGTCCCCGGCAGGTCAGCTGATCGTGAAGCTCACCCTGGTTCGTACATGCCATCTATTCACTTCGGCTCTGTGCTTATGTATTTCTCAGTGGCTTGATATTTTCTCAAGTCTCACGGTGATGCGCCCGCCAAAATACCTCGCCCTGTACAGGCGCCTCTTCGGCGACTTGGCAGGTTGGCATGCGCCGAAGGAAATCCGTATGGACTCCCTGACCGGATGCTCGGACGAGGTTTTACTTGGCATGGCGGAAGTGTCCGCTCTTTCCCACTGGAAAGCAACGGAAAAGCGTAAAGGCACGCTCAGCTTCCGCGAACTCATACGGCGCGGCGACGAGATAGAGCAGCGCCTTCGCAAAAGCGGCTCGTCCCCCCGGGGCGAGTCCGACACAACGCCACTGCATCCTACTCTGATGCAGACCGAACCCGCCGAGCCAGAAGCGCCGTTCCCCAGTGACGAAACGCGCAGACTTGTCTCGAAGATCTTCTACGAGGCTGTGCTGCTCTACTTGCACACCGTGCTCAGCGACTCCAATCCTGGTACTTACCCCTCTTGACTTTCTCACACTCAAAAAAATATTGACATGTTACCGACAGGTGTACCTGAAATCAGCAATTCAGTGGGGATGATCGTTCAGTATTTGGGACAACTACCGTCGTCCGAAGTCGATAGAGCTCTTGTGTTCCCAATATGCCTCGCTGGATGCATGACCGACGACTCCTCGTGGCGCGAACTTTTAAAGGGCGACTGCAAGCATTGGACGAGAGCCTCGGCAACTTGCTGCGGACACGTTTGCTCATGGAGGCGGTATGGCAGAAGCGCGACGTCAGTGGGGTCACCGTTGACTGGCGGGAAACCATGCGCGATCGAGGGCTGAACTTGCTGTTGGTATAAACCAGCGCGCTGTCCGTTCAGTTGCACGTTGAGCCGAGTTCCTGACGAATCAACCTTACTTACCAACTCATCTAACTATACCTTGCTACTTCGAATACCTGCATTCTTCCGTATTATATATTAGTGTTGTAAAAATATATGAAACCAGCTTCAAACGCACTTGAAAGACGGGGACCATGACCAGCGTGAAGAAAGAGTTTCGACTGGTATAAAGCAGTGTTCACTGTTCGTTCTGTGGCGCACGTTGAAACCAGTCCCTGAGGAAGCAAATAAACTTAATTCGCAATTGCTATATATTAGTGTTGTAAAAATAAATGGGAAGAGCTTTGAACGCACTCGAAAGACGGTAGACCTTGACCAGGGGGAAGGTAGAGCCTTGACTTGAGTCATCAACACTTGACTGCTGAACTTAAGAGAAGCGGCACATCAAAACCTTGGGCGCCCGGTGAGGCCGGGCAGAAAAAGGGGAATCCATGTACTAACAAAGAAGTCCCGAATGGAATCACCAATACGACTAATGGTTGAGCATGCAATTCCAGAAGATGACGGCGAGGAATGGTCGACTTGAGGTAGAGCCTTGCATGGACTAGGTGGATATCCCGAACCCACGGAGATCCCCAAAGTGGAGCGAGACCAGCTGGTTTTCAAGCTGGATGGAGTGGAGTTTGCTGCAGACAGGTTGGGCTGGATAATTGAAGAAGAATTCAAGGCTGGGGGGAGGTGCAAGATGGTACGGTCCAAGAGATGAGGGTGGTAAAGTGCGATGGGCGCAGTTGTCTGTTGTGATATCTGCAGTGATATGAGCAGTGACATGTCATATCGTGTGTAGTTTGTGCTCGAAACGGATGATGTCCGAGCGCCAATTGCTCAAAACAGGTGATGTCCGAGCGCCAACGCTTGATATCCCGACTCGCTCGCGATATCCAGTTTGGGAAAGACTCGCACAGAGAGGACGAAGAGAGGGAATGGAGGTCAAGTGGTGGTGGAACTAAGAGGCGATGCAAAGCCCTGGCTGCCGCAGTTTAAACGAGCCCAAACAACCAACCAGCGATTTTCTACGAATTTTGCCTTCCTGAGCTCTGTCATCTCTTTTGACAAACAGGTCTTGATTTCCGATTCCCACGCTCTATTAAACCCCGGGAATAAAACGCCTAAGAGCGCCCACCAGCGCCCAGCGCTCATTCCTTTTCGGGATTCGGTATACCACCCGAGGGACAGGGCGCGCGCAATTCTTAACGTCGCCGGCCATCTTCAAACAGCGGCTACTTCCCTGGGACAAATTAAATTCCAATGGCTCGCTGCATTCCGCTCTATCTCGCTGGTATCATTTCATTCTGCACGGTCAACGGAGGGATGGTCATGGAACCCTTTCCATGGCCAAACCGGAGTTTGAGAACCATTATTATGATTATACTGACTATCATCGCTCGAGGAAGACATTCTGACAACATTGGCTTTCCTGGTTCAATTACTACTGGTGCACGCATCTGCTTTCATCCAACCCTTGACTATTGCATGTCCGACGCAAATATCCTACTCTGCGCTCCTGGCATGAATGAATACTCAAGCTGCTTATTTGCCGAAACCTTCTATGCTTTGCTTCACCGCAGGTATTTCTTATTGTGGGCCGTGGTAAACCAAGGTAGACGTGAGCGCTGTTCGGCGCTGGTGAACCCTGGACCATAGTCAACCAGAGGCTGGACGGGAACCGAGTCACTGCGGGCGCTACAGAACCCTGCAACCATCTCAGAAGATCTCACTCGGCGTGTCGAACGTCTCGTAATTTTAGTGAAACTTGACATCCTAACAAGAAATCAGCGCCCACAGCTTCCAAGTGACTCCAAGTGACACTAAGGATATATGCAGTCGTCCTATTTACGCCCTATCTCCGCAATATCTTTTGCGGAACTGGGAATGTGGTGCACTTGTGGTGCGCTGACAGATTGCCAACCGTGTGCTACTGATAAACCTGCTCGGAGAGTTGCGAGAGATATTTGCGGATTTATACCCATGGCACATCTTCCCCTTCAATCTTCCGATCCCCACCACACATTCCTATTTGCGACTCACACATACGTATGATAGCGAGCCAAAAGAGATATACAATGGTTATTGCTATGTTACAACCCTAATATAAATTGTTCTCGTCTTCCTTCATCATTTCCGAAACGCGCAAGCCAATATTTGTAGCGAGGGCTCCAAACAACGCTAGGCAAAGAAGGGTCGGCCCATATTTATCGTAGTATAAGCCCTCTGCCCTCCTCGCCCGAAGGCGGTAGGTGCGGAACAGGAATATGCCGGCAGAGTAGGCGATGGCAAGGAGCGCCGTGAACGTGAAGAGCGCGGCACTGATAAGCCCCCGCGAGTCCTCTGGAGAAGTAAAGTTCAAGAGTGTCGTAGCGATGGTGCCAATGAAAACAGCAATATTTAGCCATTTCTTTGGAAGATAGTAGTGAGCAGTGAACGAGTACTCCAACAACAGAAACGCTCACCAGGAATGTCCGCTCTGCAGCAAAATATACCTTGGGCTCAATGCGAACGGGAACTGAGATGCGCTTGCCGGGAGGGGCCCTCACATGGCTCGACAATTGGCGGTCGTCCGTAGGTCGAGTTATCAGTGGGTCCTCCTCACTATCCGCGTCCTCTGGTGCTGGAAGCGTTTCTTCCTCGTCTCCTCATTTTCCTCTGCATA
>JARJCX010000659.1:0-28336 GCA_029282285.1 Mycena rebaudengoi
TAGGTGGGGAGGCTAGGTCCCGAAAGTCCGAGATCTGGAGATTTTTGTCCGGACAGGTTTCGGTGGGATTTAGATTTTTTTTGTCCGAACAGGACCTAGCCTAGGTGTGGGAAAGTCGCCCAGAATGGTAATCTTTGCTCCCACGGTCAAAATTGCCAGGAAATGGCCCTCGGGCAGAGCCTGGACACCCCCAAAATTCAACCGCGATCTTCACAAACCACCTGAATATTTTCGCGATCAACGACAGGATCATGTCGGTCCAAGTTCCGATCCAAAGTCCCCGAAAGAGACCGGGTGCAACCTTGCTCCAGTGTACTATGCGCTACAACTCCGCACGTTCCGAAATGGGACATATCGGAGTATAATAATATTAACCTGCCTTAACGGTGCTCTAGTTTGAAACAATATACATGTCGCAAAGAAAAACAAGAACCCAAAACCATCAGTAACAGTACAACAAAAAGGCAACGGCACCCACTACGCTGCATACAAACACATTTCCATCCCGCTGTCCATCGGCTGAGCGAGACGGGCGTTACGTCCGGGTCATCATCAAGTCTTCGTAAGTTACTCGTGTCGTGCCCCATCTGGAATGCGGCTAAAAGGCTTGATGCGTGCGTGGCGGCGGCCCTAGGAATGGTGTAGAGTGTATGTTTAATCATGGTGGGTGCTACAACTAAATAGTACTATAATCGGTCTTCCGCATACTTAGTGATGTTTGTTTTGACAATAACTTGACGTGAGAACGGGCATTACTAAGCAATCCCAATATGGCAAAAGTGCCATCCGATAAGAACCCAGACACTAAAGTGTCCAGGCATTTTGTCTGAACATTGTCTGAACTTGTCTGAACACGTGTTTATTTGATTTGCAGACAGAAAGAGCCGGTCTGGGGATGATCCTTTCAGCCAAAAAATTGCCATCTGCCTTGATCCAGGTCAAAATTTCACTCGCATATCGCAATTTTTGTCCGAACAGAACCCAGCATTTTCGGCCCAGGCCCCAGTTTTGTCTGGATAGAACCTGGCCTAGTGGACTAAAACCCCAATTTTTTGTCCGGACAAGGACCTAACCTTCCCGCCTATTATCGGGGGTCCTGCCCCCTCTCACTCTTGAGTTTCCGCCTCAGATCACAGTCCTGATCTGGTAATTTGATGGCGGCAAGATTTGTGGCACTTTCAAGCTCCGCTCACGTCAAACAATGTCAGCCACCTGGCTGCCATCTGTGTTTCTCTCTTCCCGCTACCATCCTTGTCCCCCGCCACACCGTCGCACATCGCCGTCGCACACTTGTCCACCATTGTCCCTCAAGACCGATGTCTACAACACCTACGCCCCGCTTTCGAGGAGTTAGGGCAAGCGAAGCGCGCCCTAACTCCGGGTATCAGCCGTGTCGTCCCGCCGTGACGGGTTAGGGTTAGGCAAAGATCGAGAGGAAGCGGTGAGATGGCTGAAATGAAAACACGCTTACAATTTGGCGAAACTCAGTCTAAACCGATCATCTTACCGCTCGGTGGTACACAATTAGAGTCAGAGTGAGCTCCGAGCTGCTGATTGAGTCTCAAAGATGTGATGGAATACAAAGGATTGACCATACTGCGACTGTATACGATACTCTAAACAATGTGGGGTCAGTACAGTGTTCAGCGAGTTAGTCGTGAGTAGTCGTCTGATAGTGGCCATAACTCATATGTGAGGGCGGTATCACGCAGGATCACTAGAAACCATACCAAGGAGATTGTATGAATATCCATATTTATTTAAACACTGCTACACAAAGATCATAGACCTCTAGCGGGGATTTTGGGCAAATATAGTCTTGTCATGACTAAAGATAATAGTCATGACTCCAAGTCGTAGGAGAAATAGTAATTCTCAGGCACAGATAAACAGTCGTGAATAATGGAAGAGTCGCAACTACCAAAACAGACCTTCGGGCGAGCTCCGAGAGTGTGATCAATGTCAGATGGTGAACCAGTTGACTAAGCGAGTCAATCCGAGGATTCCCAATGAAGTCCGAGAAGATCCGACGATTGATCAAACATTCACATGAAAGATATGGTTGTCATGATTAGGTCAAAGCACGCAATATGGCGTCAAGGCGGTCTAGATCGCTCGGATCTTGCTTTGACTAAAGATACATGACCCTGAAGGCTCTCCGGAACTTCAGAACTAGTCTAGACTGTTGGAATTGAATCCTATAGGCCACAGGCCGCAGATCTCCAATCAAACGCGGTTGATAGACAGATAAAAGGACCATATACCTCATTTCTATTACTCATTTTCCTTATCTGGCATGTACTAAAATAGATTGTAAATTAGTATAAAGTCTCAGTAGAATAACGCGATTCTGGGACTGTATTTTCCTCCCAGCTACTATAGCCGTGACTATTGTTGTCATTGGTTGTGGGTCACGGGGTCAGTGCATGTCTGGGTTTTATGTGGAGATTTGTTTAAACACATTTCGAGTTGTACTACTTTTAGCAAAGATATATATAGAACCAGAACATAGTTGCTTGATAACCAAAGTCCCAGCAAAGTAAGCTGAATAAGAAAAGTCATAAGAAACAGTCAAGTCTGTACAGAAGTGGTCCTTTAAGAGTCGCGACTAAGTGTCAAGACGGAGGATAGCTGTTGATATCATTCCTTTGAGTTCGGTTGCAGTCTAAGTACCAAAGAAGTAAAGTCTAAGACGGTCTCAAGTGACCTAAAGTTCAGTCCAAGTGTGGCTTAAGTTGTCGGAGTTGTTCAAGTACACTCGCGACTGTGTTTCATTCCATCCAAACACCCAAAGATAGTGTTTCTCTTGTGAGAGACTTTAGTCAAGGTTCTCGAGTGATACTCACGAATATCCCAAGGGCATAATTAGATCTATAGTCCATTCATTGCAACTGTCTATGGTTCATCTTACTCAATTCTGATTGAGAGGACCCTAGTTATAGAAGCACCAATATAGTCAAGTAGTAGTAGTGTGTGTGTGTGTTAGGTGTAGTTCATTTTGTGTGCGTCTTGCACATATCTTGAGATTATACTTTTCACGACTATACTTGGGTGCACCATTTCAGCGGGAACGAGTCTTTAGCGTGCCACCTGAGGATGCCCCGGTTCGGGGGCCCCCCCCGAGCATAGCGAGGGAGGGGAGGGGCATCGAATGGCGGTACTCTTCATGCAAATGAAGAGCAGGATGTGAATAGAATACTTATATGTTCCCTCAGTAGCTTAATTCAAACTTTTCTGGCTCCCTTTCCGTTGTATTACAATCCTCAGCCTTAAGTTAGTAGCGATGTTTTCTCCTGTCTCGCGACTTGTTAGAATTGTGGGCGATGCTTGGTCATCGCATCGGCGGCAAAGATCGACGGCAAGCTTGGGATGCCGCGATCAAATACCAGATCGGGACTATGATCTGAGGCGGAATTTAAACATCTGCCCCCTCTCGCCTTCCCATGCCGACATGACCACTGCCAACGGAGAGGAACACAGCTGATGTACCTCCCGGACCCCTTGTTTCCCTGCTCTGCCTGTAAGCCGCAGACACACGAAGTCTTGGCTCACTGTCTGCTCTCCCTGCCCTACTCTGGTCGACCCCAGGCTCGCACGCATCTCCCAGCAGCTCACTACAAGCTCGCCCACACGCGCGCATCCCCCAAGCGATAAGCCCATGCCGACGCCCGCCCGCACATATCGTCAAGTAGCAGGGTGACTCGGACAGCAAGCATCACGAACCTCACGCCTGTGCCTTCGGCGGGCCGCATAAACCCAGGCACGGGGTGCATGGCGGGCAGTGAAAGGCACGCCAGGTGCCGACACGCCTCTGCAAGCGCGCGTCCGTACACACTGCCAAGCCCCAGCCTGCGAGTCGCAACGCGCGTCAGTATTCCCAAGCCCGCGCCCATGGCGCATGGCGATACGGCAGGCGGCACAAGGTGACGTGCGTGGGTGAGCGCAGTCCCGGCGTGCATTGGTGCATGCGCCCCGAGGCTAGCGAGTCCGAATTAACAGCACGAATCCAAGACATGCTTGAGGGTGGCCCGTTGTGTGAGCACAGGTCCGGCGCGTGTTGGTGAAAACTTCGCGCGCATGAAAAATCAATGGCTAATACCTATTTAATAATCCTATGCTATTTTTTCTCCTTGAAGACCTTACTTTGGAACGATGGACCTGACTTGGCATCAAGGGAATTAGGTAGAGTGCCGAAATATGCCGGCCGAAAACCGCCGCCATCAAATTACCTGATTTAGATTGTGATTTGATTAAACTTTTATCCCACGCACCACCACTCAGGGCATCTCATGGACAAGTCTGCATGAAAAATTAGGGACTAGGTCACAATTTTCAATGAGTGATTGAGGGAAAAATAATCCCATTATTCCATGTGCGTTGTATATACATACCGAGCCAACAAGGGAAAAAAAGAGATCTCAATGCTCCATGCAGTAGAGAGCGGAGGAGAGCGTCTGATCCCGGGTCCGGTCTCCCAACCCTCTGCTAGTTGTCTCCAAACACCACTAGACGTAAGCTCAGGCATGTGGCTTGTTGCCACTGGTTGTGTAAATACTCTGCCCGCTGTGCTCGCCACCCTCTACTGTCTACATGGACTTCCAGAAAATTTGTACCGCGCTCTAAGTCTCTTTATTTCCTGCCGTCAGGCAGGCATTTAGTCACACCAATATTATGAAATACATTGAGCTCATAGGACTTCTTAAGCCCATTACTACTACGTTTGTGGACTCAAAGGCGGCCCATCGGGCTTTAGCATTGTGAACAATATGAGCTTGTTTGATGACTGGGTCTTGGGTAATATTGAGCTGAGCATCTATAGGAAGGCGGCTCTGCAACCTAAAATGCACCAGGGGCATTCAAAGCACTGGGGAAAAGACAACTTGTCAAATTGTTGATGTGTTGTCATTTGAACCTCAAAAATAATCTTCAAAAGGAGGTTGAACGGCGAAAACACCCTCAAAAGTAATTGATATGGAAGCATCAGTAGGAAAAAGTTGTATTTCCTATTAAAATGTGCCAAAGAAGATGCGGCCAAAGGGAGCCAGACAGCTGTGGGATCTTACTCCGGTAACTGGATAAAGCTTTAAGTAGTAAATAAAAACAGTCAACTTGAAATAAGTCCAAATAACACATTAAATTGGTGGAAGTGGGCAATCTATACAGAAGTAGATCGGACATTGAGGGAAATTTAAACGACTGAAAGGAAAAATGCACAGTTGAGCACAAAATGAGCCTGCGAATTGGAAGCTCAACACAGGCTGACTAAGAGAGTGCTCAGGAATGATCGATCAGTGATCGAATCACTTGCTTCCCGCACTCTCGTCGCCGTTTTGCTGTCTTGAACTTCGTTGTCTGTTCTTTGCTTCCCTGCTTCAAATCTCAGAGAATTTAGTCCCCTATTGACCACTGGACTATTGGCCGTCAACCCTCGGGGTTCTGGTCACAATTCGTACCTTACTATAAGATAGGAGTATTTACTCTTTCGACGACTTGACGACTCACCGTGTTCTTCAGCTTGAAGTTTCCACAATTTCTTACTGGTTTTGTCATTGGTATTCATCCCAAGGGTTCTTGACTCCATGAACTGGCTTTGGACTTACTGAACTGGCTCCTGAAGGCTCCGCTCAAGCTCCGTCGCTCTAGGCTGCCCCGCCTATGCGTCTACTGGGAACCTCCAAGCTCCAATAGCCTGTTTGTTCTCATTCTTTCAGGCCACGTTGCAACTACATCCACCGGTTGTTCCTGAATACTGCCGTGTCTTTCTGGAATGCCGTCCTGGTCATATGCTTCTCATTAATTGGCTTGCCTGGGACTCGGTCGCCGCTTTTTCCACTCGTTTGTCTTGCCTGTGGTTTATCATCTTCTACACTTGCAGTCGCTCTCAACTCACATGGTTCTACGCTCGTTCTCTGCTATTTATTTAATGCTGCTTTGGCGCACTAAACTTTTGGTCACTGCACTGTATCCTTGTTCATCGCCGATGGACCACTAAACCTTCGCCTCACATGCCCTCAGGCCCATGCCTTCGTCCAATACATGCCGTCCGCGGCCTCTGTCTTCGTCCTTCGTCATACATGCCTTCCGGGGCCTCTGTCTTCGCCATACATGCCGTCCATGGCCTCTGTCTTCGTCCTTCGTCATACATGCCTTTCGGGGCCTCTGTCTTCGTCATACATGCCTTCCGGGGCTTCTGTCTTCGTCATACATGCCTTCCAGGGCCTCTGTCTTCGCCATACATGCCGTCCGCGGCCTCTGTCTTCGTCCTTCATCATACATGCCTTTCGGGGCCTCTGTCTTTTGCCATACATGCCGTCCGCGACCTCCGTCTTCGTCCTTTGTCATACATGCCTTCTGGGGCCTCTGTCTTCGTCCTTCATCATACATGCCTTCCGGCGCCTGTCTTCGCCATACATGCCGTTCATGGCATCTATCTACATCCTTCGTCTTACATTGCCGTTGGGAGGCTCTGTCTTCGCCTTTTACATGCCCTTGTGGCCTCTATCCTCATCCTTTGTCATACAAGCCTTCTGAAGTATCTGTCTTTATCTTCCATACCATTTCTGCCTGCCTTGTCCTCCATGCCTTCCGGGGCTGCTGTCCCCGCCATATATGCCTTCCGAGGGCTCCGTCTTCATCTTGAATGCTTCAAAGTGTTGTGGCAGTATTCATCATGTTCCCTGCCTTCGCCTTACTCACTACTATTGTATTGGGTCACTGGGGTCAGTCCTTCCCCTCAGTATTATTCTTCAGGATGCCCTTTGGATGTTTCCAAAGCTGATCCTGTCAATGTTCTTCATGCTGTCTGCTATAGACCTGTTTATGCCCTCAAGATTTCATTCCTTTGACACATTTCTATTCGCTATGCAATTTTCGTCACCAAATGTTTACTTCACAGCTTGCATCTTGCACATATTTGTGATCGTGTGTTGATCTAGCCTTGCCATCATTGATATTTCTTCTTCTCTGTGTTACCTACTGCTGTTCCAGAGCATGGACTCAGCATTTTCAATTGGGCATGCGAGATCATTGAGTTGGTCCAATGTCCAACTTTGAACCTCTCATTGCCTACTTGAGCTAACGGGTTTAATCATTTGCTTCATTCTTTGGCCTCTTCATTATCTCGCGCACAGCCCAATCATGAAGAACTTTTGCTTTCTGTATTCTTTCAGACACTCCGCATTCATGCTGGTGGTGTCCTGCACCGAACACTCGAGCTCGAAACTTACTTTGCTGCAATGGTCTCTGCTCTACCGGTCATTTGCACATTCCAAATTGAGCTTGTGGATTATCTGACTCCCGAGGTTCACAGCCCCTAGCCCTTTATTGTTTCTTATGCTTTGTTACTTCCATTCCGTCAACTTCTCGCACTAGCTTTTTCAAATTTCTTCTGCTATAAATCATCCTGTTAACCTACTCATTTGCAATAATTTCTTCGCCGGAAATTTAATTCGTTTTCGCAATTGAGAACTTCTGTAGTCATTCACACTGGCCGCCGCTCGTTCGGATTCATTGCTAGAATATGCTATCTTCGACATCGCGGCCAGAGGCTTTGCCTTGTTGCTTCCTGAACCATTCTCATACAATGCATATCTGCTTCTCAACATTTAAACATTTCGCTTCAACTGTTGCAATTTGTACCGCATGCCGACTTGGGTGGTTCATGTGGCCAGCAGGTTTCATGACATGAAACTCTTCCGTGCATACTTCCATATCAATCTTTCAAGGACTTTTTATTCATTGGCCATTGTATGCACTTGGGACTACATGTAGCTTGTCTTCCTTGTGATTGTTGAATTTCCTCAGCGTTGATAGCTTCCTCGCTTCTTTCGGAACGGAATTATTGCAGCTATTTCGGTCGTCTCACATTTCCTTGTGGTTTAACTGCTCCACTTGATGCACACATTTACTTTATCATTACCTGTTACTTGGAATCAATGTGTGGACCAACTCACCATTGTGGTCAAGTGCTGAATTTGTATCCATTGTTCATATGTTTTCTTTCCTTCATTGTTCCTCTGTTTAGTTTCTTTGAAATCTGTTCTTTTTCTCATTGTCAGAATACGGGTGGGATTTATTCTGTCCCTCAATCTTTCCTTCCTTTCTGCTCCCACTGAGAGCTGAAACTATAGGATTCCTGTGCCATGGGCTCACCGCTGCTAGCTCATCAGAATGATCTCACAGAATGAATTCTGACCTTCATTGATGCCTGGTGAACTTCGCTCGAGATAATCTTTCATTACAATGATCTTACTGACTCTTCTTGGGGGAGTCGGCTTCTTTGGATTCCGCCTGTTCGGTCTCTGCGTTCCCTGTTGTTGTGGGATAGTGCTCATCCAGAAGCCTCACTCACAGAGAACCCAGAAACCGCAGGTTTCCGGGCTCCTCTTCCCCAACGATTCATTTATTACATTCCTAACGTCTTAGTTAGCTGTTTGTCGATGTGTCGGGTCGGGCCCGCGCTGACACATATTGATGGGCCTGGGCCTAGAACGGGTCGGGTCGGGTCGCCGCGACCGGGCCCGAACGACTTTTTCTTGTTTTCTTCTGTAAACCTTTGCCCCCGGTATCCTCCGGCATTTATTAATACATGTCTGATACATATACCTGAAAAAGAACTAAGAGGTTCGGTGAGGGGAAAGTATAGTTAGCTCGTTGCCGGGTGCGTTGATGCAAGGGTAATACAAAATACTACTGAAATTCTCCGTGTCTGCTCATTCCGAAGCTCCGAAAAAAAATCAAGCATATTCTTACCCAATAAAAAAAGGTTTCTGTCTCTTCAGAATCTGTTTCCAGAACGATATGCTCATACCCTGCGCAAGGAGGTGCAAAACGCGTGACATGTCAAACTCATATCAAGGCTGTGACATGCAGTGACGATTTGGCTCCCTCGCCCAAATCGTAAGCACTTCTCGTTGCGCTCGTCCTAAGATACATGCATGGATGCATTTGTTGTACGGTTGTGATGTATCATACCCGAGGCCTCGGGCTAGAGCACATCGGTCTCCCTGCACATCCAACATGCGACGCAGCGATGACATGTTACATGTCATCGCTGCGTCGGGGTTTTAACAGTCGACTTGTTGAGGCTTGTGCAAGCTTGTACAGGTAAAAAAGACCACAAGTTGATGCTATGTTCGAGACCCGACAAGTGATTTTTTTTTCCATTTTTTTAAATGTGCGCATTGACTTCCAGGACCCATTTCCAGTCTTTTTTTTTTGGAACAAGGAAAACAAGTGTACAAGTGCGCAATTGTTTTGTCATTTTGCTGATGTGTTCAATTTTCTATTCGGTCCTGGGCTGGTTCGGTTCAACCACGTGCACATCCGCACCTCAACCAACGCAGGGCTGCCCTTGGACTCAACCATGGATTCCGGGATATCATAACTGATAATCGTACAGCATACATCACATCCACCCCAGCACGACCCGGAAGTGATCTAGTTCGCGCGTATCCTGTACTTTTTCAATCGATTCGACACGGGGGGGGGTATGACTGTGACCAACTTTTTCCAATTTGACAATTCGACAGCTGGTCGGATGGGCGTGACAACACCCAAAAAAATCGACAAATATGACTGCCCCTCCTCAAGAGCTCATCGACTCCATCGTGGCCTGGTAGACGATTCACCGACACTGAAGTCGTGCTCTCTCGTCGCCATCTCATTCGTTGCCGCCTCCCAGCGCGGTCTTTTCCGATCTCTGCGCCTGTACGCCACCCCAACACATCGGCACCCCCATTTCACTCTGGAAGGGATGAGCGTCTTTCTCAGTGCCACTCCTCACGTATCCAGTTTCATTCACGAGTTGACCACCCCAATTCCGTACCTGGGCCATCAGGCTGCGCTCGCGTCCATCCTGTGCGCGCTCCCACACGTCTCGCGCCTCGTACTCGCTGAGCAATATTGCGAGGAAATCTCGCTGGAGCTTATGCGCGCGCTCAAGAACGTCCTCCCGTCCCTCCAATGCCTCTACCTTGTCTCCCTGTCTCTAATACCGCCTTCGTTCCTCCTGCACGCGGCGTTCTTTGTACCGCTCCTCTCCATTGGCGATAGCCGCATCGGCAACCCCACCCTCGCCGACTCCGACCCCGCACTGGATGGCGAAGCGACTGACGCGCGGCTGAGGCACCTAATCATCTCAAAATCGTCGTCGCGGCACCTGGGCTACCGCGTCCTGCTGAGCCACCCCGCATTCACCGCGCACCTCAAGCGGCTCCACATCCGCATCTTCTCCAGCACCTCCTCCACCGTGTACGAGCGGCTACTCGCTGCCGTTGCGCCCACTCTAACCCACCTCGAGTGGGAGTACGGAGGTACACATTTATTTATTTATTCCATGTCTATATTAATATTGTCTCACTCCGCTGACTTACTTCCTACTTATGCAGTCACGCTCTCGATAAACCTCCCCAAAATGCTACACGTGCATACCGTTGAGCTCGACGTTCTCATCGGCCGCCGCGGCCTCGCGTCGTCGTTCGCCTCCGCCCTCGCGCACATCGCCGCCAGCCTCCCGCACATCTGGCACCTCGTCATGCACTGCATACTCCGCTCGGGTGCCGGAGAGATCGCGTGGCCTGCGCCAGACATAAACAGTGACACAGACACAGACGCGGGCGTGCACTTCCCGGATCTGCGGCAGGTAGAGTGCCGGCTCGTGCCGCATAGGGAGACGGGCCCCCGGGAACGGGCGGTCGTCCTGCAAGACCTCCGCGAGGCGATGAAGGCGCTCATTCCGGCGCTGCGGGGGACGGATGCGTATATGAGCTGTGTGTATTGCGAGCCGAGGCCCACTCTTATTGACCGGGTGCCGTAGGCCGTCGCTGTTTTATTTCAAGCAGCTGGAGTCGCGCAGGGAACTACGGAGATGCACCGAAAAATTATAAAAGATTGTTTTGGTGAGGCGTATGTATGGCCAGCTACATTATTCATTATTTTTGACTTAAGATAACTCCGAGTACGACTTGCGCTTGGTTGACTAAACATCACATGTGATCGCATTGGATATTCAGCCTCCGGGTACTTCCGGAAAGTACCTGGAATCGATCGGGGGCGGAGTTTAAAACACTCTTACTCAAAACCTCAATGTCTGTCAGTACCAGTACCGCGGCTGTCCGGCTTCAAGAGCTTTGTGACCATATTCTGGAATTCGTCAATGCCACGGGACGCATTGACGACCTCAAGGCTTGCGCCTTGTCTTCCCGTAACCTCTCCTATTCCGCACAGAGCCACCTCTTCTGCGACATCATCCTATATAATACGGGTGCTCATGCGGCGGCTGCCCGTATCTGCTCTTGCCTTACAGTCTCCCCTCACCTCATTCCCTACATCCGCCGCCTCACTGTCCGTGCCGACCCCGACATACTCACGTCGTTGTCGATGATCTCGTTCTCGGGGCTCAATGAGCTCAAGTTGTACACGAATCAGGATACCCCGACCGACCGCGACACCGCGAATCGTGTGGCCTCGTTGGTGCGGGATCTAATCGGTCTTCCGTCCCTACGTAGGGTAGAGATGATCAACCCCCTTGCACAATTCGAAGACCTCGAGGCACTGTTTAGTAGCCCTACATTGGCGGTCACGGACCTCTTCTTCAATACAGTCCTATTTATGTCTTCCGCCAGCGGACCTAGTACACTCGACAGGCGAATCCAACGCCCAGCGGTCAAATCTCTGAAACTCGTGCATTCACCGCGGCTTGCAGAGTGGTTTGTTCATCCGGGATGTTCATTCGACGTTTCGCGCTTGGTGGACATTGATTTATACGCGTCAATGACCGACAACCTCCGCGAAGTACTCACTTCCTCCCGATCTAGCCTTGAGCGATTAAAAGTTGATGCCGGTGGGTTGTTATGCACACCTTGCGTTAAGCTGGACTAATTCAGAAACCAGACACAGCAGCGGAAATCAGTCTTCACCACTTCTCAGCACTCACCTACCTCCATCTTACCACCAACGAGGAGAGTCTCGAAAAATTCGAGGCTATTCTATCGCAGATTGCAACCCCCACGCCCATCGACACCGTCATTGTCGGGATATTGGAGACTGACAGTGAGACGATCGAAATACTGCAGAATCTTGATCCTGTGGTAGCCAACCTTCGTTCGCCGCGTCGATTCGAAATTGGGCTTGAGCCCTACGTGGATGACGAGCGGTTTCCTCGCGATATGGAAATGGAGGGACGCCGAGTCAAGGATTGCTTCCCTCAAGTATTTGCGAAAGGTATCTTGTGCGTGACACATTACAGGAATGGAGGTACGATTCTTGTGCTCGTTTCGTCCTGTTTTCTCTTCTGATACTGGATTATTACAGAGGAAATAGGTTATCTCGTTGGGGGTAATAGGGATTGATTATCTACTCTGATGTTTGTATACATGTGAGCATCCGAAAACAGGCTTGAACCCGGAACTGCGTAGTGGAAGTCTCAATACTGAGAAATCTATCTAACCTAGAAAATATCTACCTAAACACCTATCCTACACATACTATGGAACATAAAAGGTAATCTATATATAGCATAAAGTTATAAACACATGTCCAAACTCGTCGTATGTTGGTGCGACAAGGTTTCCAACCAGAGCGCTGCGCCATCAGCAGAGTTTAAATTTTTAACAAGGCGAACAGAATCCATCCGTTACAAACTTACACTAATCAACTCCCGAAAGCCCGCAAGCAACCGCTCGTCCCGATCCTCTTCGCAGCAAGCACTCTCTCGCTCCTTTCGAGCACCTCCATCGCCGTCGATCCCTCTCGATTCCTTTCGCTCGGATCAACAAGCTTCCTCCTGACCACCTCCTTCAGCGTATCGAAGATATCCAACGCAGGCTTCCTCGCTACAAATGCAGGACCGTCTCCCCGTCTTCGCTTTGATCCGGGGAAAGATCCACCCCGGACGCTTCGACCAGTAACCGTACGCAGGCCGCGTCGGCCGGAGAATTCAATATCGCGAGCTTGAGCGCATTCCAGCCGTTCTTGTCCGTGACATTCAGATTTGCGTGGTGCTCGATGAGCACGCGCAGTGCCCTGGCGCGTTTGCGTAGCGCCGCCATCATGGCGGGCGTTTTGCCCACTTTGGTTACCGCGTTGATGTTCACCCCGCTGGAGATCAGGAGGGTGACGAACACGGGATCGTCCTGGTAGTATGCTGCATGGTGCAAGGGCGTCCAGCCGCCGTCGTTGGAGATGTTCAGATTCGAAGCGGTAGGAGTCGACGGCGTCGAAGTGGCTTAGGAGAGCACGTAGTGCGTGGGGACCGCGCGCTTGTACGAAGTAGTGCAGCGCACTGTTTCCTCCCGTGTCGACGAGGAACATGTTTGCTCCGCGCTCGAGGAGTTTGGTGCACCATTCCCCGTCGCCGCGTTGGGCGGCCCAGGAGAGAGCGGTGCGGGAGGTCCGGTCGAGCGAGTCGACGTGTAGGGTATCTTGGTCTTGGTCCAGATTTGCAGGGCCAAAGGGGATATCTAGGTTGCTCGAATCTCCTGGTACAGGCAGACCCAGAACTTCGCAATGATGCCGGGAGAAATGCATCTCGCTCAATATTTTGGTGGAGATTTCGTCAGAGTCTTGGTGGCTGATCATATCCGCTAGGTTCTCTGATTCTCGTTTTGAGAGACTGTTGCTGAGGATGAGCTCCACGGCTAGCATCCTTGCTGTCCTGTGAATAAGTATTAGAAACCAATGCCATTGATTTCACCCAGTGAGGTGGAACTGACATTGGCGCGCCGGTGTCCAAATCTGCTTCAGCACCATTATTCACAAGAAATTTGACTGCCTGGAAGCTCCTAGCTTTGATGGCAAACTATTCCACCTCTTCATTAGCTTTCAACACTTCTCTACCGTCGAGATACTTGCGTGCAATGGCGTCCATTTGCTATCAAATCGGATATCCCTCGGGGAGCCTTTCCGCTCCTCAAGGAGTGCTTTCAAGCCCTCCACGTCGTCCGTAGTTGCATAGTGGAATATGATAGCGTCCTTGTGAACTATATTGTCGAAGCGAAGACGGCAATGCAGCCCGTCGCGGAGTGTCTGCCGAAAGATAGCAATCATGATTTTCCCGTTTAGAACGACACCCCTTGCCGGCGGGATGTTTTAAAATTGAAGAGAGAAGCTCTCATGGACGCAGCGATAAATCCCCACCTAAACTGATAGCAGAATTTTTTCGCGATTTTTGGGGGGTTAAATTGCATTTTTGGGGACATTTGGTGAACCTAAAAACCAATTCGACAGGTACCTCTGACGCGTGACCTGGCAACGCTTGTGTAGTCTTGCTTCGTGTCAGACCTCGATGGCGGCCGTGCGGCGCAGAATTCTAAATGTATTGCAGTGGACAATGGGCGAGAGCACCGCTTGAGCTCTCCGACACAATGTTCGGGTCCTGGCGCGGATACCCAATGTGGTAAGAGTTCGACGACGCATCCGCGAGGCAGGATTCCCAAGCATTAGGAGGAGGACCTCAAGAAGGATCGGAAAACAGGTCAGAAAAGACGAGGGAGAGAAAAAGACAACTGGCCTTGAACACATTTCTGCCCCGTGGAAACTCGCTTTGGATATTGCAAGAATGGAGTAGAATGCCGCAGCGGGCGTAGATCGCGAGCAGCCAGTGATTGTGTGGACAGAGTCGAATGCCACGGTGGGCAGTAGAATAGAGTCTGATGCCACAGCGGGCGTAGATTGCGAGCAGCACGCCGGATCAAGAAATATTGTTTCCAGTGAGTGCGTTGACAGAGTAGAATGGCAGTAGCACCGGATCAAGAGATATCGTTTCCGGTGAGGCGCAGATAGAGTAAAATGGGACAGGGGCCCTCTCCGGGTAGAATGCCGCAGTGGGTGTAGTAGATAACAGTTGTAGAGCAGATGGAAGCCGTAGCTTAATCCATTGGAGGCGCACCGTAGAGGAACCATTGACAGTAGCCGGAGTGACAAAGCCGGAAGATGGATAGAAGCTGAGACAGAAGATAGGAGTCCCACCCCAGAGGGGAACCCGTAAAGCTAGACGACTAGATTCCGGCTGGACTCGAAGGGTACAGCCAGGTGTAAAGACAAGAACTACCTCGATCACGGAAGAACGTCGAAATTTCGACACCGACAGACCCCCTGTGACGCGTGACTGTCGAATCGATTGAAAAAGTACAGTCATCGTCTGTTTTGCGGTCGGATTTCCCGCCCCGGGAAATGAGTTAATACATGGCATCGTTCTATCTCGTTTCATGTCGTTCTGGGGAGGCGGAGGCGCAGCCCGTTTCCGGTTACTTTAATACATGTTATTCCGAACCAACAACGCAACTCAGGATGTGATTCTTGAACACCACTCTCATCTCTGCTGCCGCATTTCGACGTCGTTAGGTGGTTGCGCGCCTAAGCTAAGATAAGCTCTTCGCATCTTGGTGTGGGGCTACCACGTTCAATCATTCTGTTCGGAGGTGGGATTTGCATGATGGCATCATTGGTTTTGTCTTTCAATTTTGTCATCCACACTGATTGCTCCGCGCGACGCGACGCTTGAGGAAGCAATCCCCCAGCAGAGACTGAAAAAAGTTATAATAAAATTTCAGATACATTTTTCACCAAAAACCTTGAAATTACTTGAAAGAAGAAAGGCAAGCTCAATGATCCGTTGACTAGAATTTGACCCATGGTGGACAGTCCTTCATTTTTTATCCGTCTTTATTACCCATCTTGATGGTGGTAGATATCTTTGAAAAATCCATTTTTGGATACGAAAGATGTCGTCGATCACAGCTAGGCACATCCCATCTTATTTGATTAATTATTTACTTGGCGTCACCGTGCCATCTGCTGCCTACCCGTAGGCCCTAGCTAATAGATTGTATTTCCCCTCCGAGTCCTTGCTGACTCAACACCTCGTACCTACATTTTCCGGCGGGAGATCCGAGTCTGCAATGTAGACGCCTCGCTTATATGTTTCCTGCCATTCCCTGACTTCAAAGCTCGGGATTATCACACTATTATTACCTCCCTTCAAGCAAGCCTGAGTGCGACTAGGACTAAGCAAATAAATGACTGAACATACAAATGAATAATAATTTATTTATACAAGCTCCTCAGCTTTCACCTGATCGCCTCCTCGACTCAATGGTGTATTAAGCAAGGGGAAATTTTCTGCCCTCGGACTCGGGGTCAACATAAATATAATATCATAACACATCCTGCCATAGTGCAAGCCGCAAAGATCGGTCTGTCATAGATGTCATCGTCTCCAGTGTTTCGTCGCCTGCGGCACGGTGCAATCATGAACACCGGTTCCCCACTATACCAGCCATCTGGCTTGCTCTCTACCTCTGCGTGAATAAGGAATTTGCACCCCGTGTTCGATTTTAAACAACCCACCTCTGAGCTGTGAATCCCCTCGCCAACATGTCGGGCTCCTCCCCCACGATCTCTCCCTCTCCGGCACTCCTTTTGGAGAGGTCTAGCTTCTGGGGCGAACTCTTCAAGGCAGCCCTCTGGGGTCAGCTTTCCTCCTCCACCCACTCTCATGCATTCATATCTCATCACAGGAATTCAGCTCTTCATGTTTTTTGCCTCTCTCAACCTCACCTGGGATGGCAAGGCTTCCGCGCGCAAACAGAGCATGTGAGTACTCCAAGAAGCAAACCTATCACCTTGTTCATATTATATTCATGCAGGAGCTACATCATCGTGGGCGCTGTACTTCTGGCTTGTCTTAGCATTTCGGTCTTTGTGAATGGCGTATTCTTGGAGTAGTGAGTCCTTTCCCCTCTTTTCTAGGCCACGTTTTATCGACCCTGTTAGTATGTGGATAGGTGAGAGTCAGTATATTCCGGCGCAATCCGCATAATCAAACGCTCGAGGTAGATCATCGCGACGCTGCGGGAGGTGCCATGGGATATCTCGAAGCCAGCTCCTCTGTGTGGTGGCAGGTAAGTCGATTTGGAAATTATCCTGCCTCTCGACAAATGCCTATTTACCTTTTTAGACACTGGGTACGGTAGCCACGCAATTCGGACAATTCTTGGGCGACGGGGTTCTCGTTTGTCGTCTACAAATTTATCATGTTGCGTCGTTCACTTTTCTGGTTTAGTTATACCGTTGCTTCGTTATATGGAATCGCCGTTCGAGCGTCCTGTTTTTCCCGATCCTTCTCTACTTTGGTGCCATTGGTGAGGATTATCTCATCGTTGTCCGTTATAGCCAACCGACCTCAATTCACAGCCATGGGGATTATGACAGTTGTCCAAGGCGCCGTTCCGGGTAGCAATTTCTTCCGCGGCAAGGTTGTCGATTTTGGGGTACCTTGGGCATCTTTGAGCGTCTCTCTCAATGTGACGATCACTGCATTAATCTCATACCGAATTCTCCGCGCTCGCAGCATTATTAAAAAGCTCCGAGAGGGAGAAGGGAGCAAATCTTTGAATGTTTACGTCGGCATTGCCGCCATTTTCATCGAATCCGCCCTCCCGTTCGTATTCCCACCTCCGATAAATATATTTTAAGCTAACAGAGGTGCAGATTCTCCGTGCTTGGAATTATTTTCGCCATCACATATGGCAAGAATCTTCCCCAGGCGCCGGGTTTCGTATTCGCTTGGTCAACATTTTCTGTGAGTAACTCGAATACCTGTGATTATTTTTCTCCGCTCAACGCTCTTATATGCAGACACTCTCGCCCCAGTTCATTATCTTCCGAGTTGCCAGTGGAAGCCCTGGACGCAGGAAGTCGCATCCAACTTGGATACACCGGTCATCCCTATGAGTACTCTGAAGTTTAAGACGCAGACAGACGTCAGTTCCGAAACTTGAATAGGTCTCATGGGGCTCAGTAGTATGCAGTGTATATGCTCGATTTATTTATCCATTATTTCGGGGGAGAGATGCCTGTGGTACGCCTTCTTCCTCATGTGCGTGCCAATGTCAAATAGACCGACGCTTCAGAAGGAATATGTAAAAGGAATTATGGTCTTTGTCTAGCGGAAAAACTCCTGGACAGGGACCGGCTGTTTCCGAAGCTTCTTTCGTTAAAGGAATCCATATTTCTTAAAAATAATTAAGTAGAAATAGTCTGTCTATATCCCAAACATTTCCGGATAATTCTAATGAGCAACCCGGTTTCTTAAAGAGGCCCCTCCAAAATTGGACGTATTATTGGGGAACCCGGGTTCTCGAGAAACCCCACCGGTCGATACCTCCAGTGGGTTACTTAGATTATAAATTGCCGAGGTTTTTCGTCGGTGAATGTCCATGCAGACACAGTTTTTTAATCGTAAATCTGTGAGTATTATTGAAGTTTTGCAGCCACCTGGAATGTGAGCACTGCAAAATAAGAGGCAGAATACTTAATCGTCGCCGCTGGGGTGCAGCAGGCGATATATTATTCGGAGCTGGAGTTGGAAATGGGTCCTCGACTTTTATATGTGCTCAGAAAAATTATACAGTCAGACAATATTATGAGGAGGAGGTCAACTAGCGACGCGCAGCAGCGAAACGGCCCGTGAGCAGAAAAAAAAGACATCAATGAGAGGGCACAACAACGCCGGAAGGTGGCCCAGAGACACCGTGTCAATGCATCATAGTGCACACAGAGAATATTTGAAAATAAAGCGGGCTTGGGCCTTCTTGTGTAGCGCCTCGGAGATCATGAAATAGTGGAGATATGTTGTGCAATGCATATGGAAGGTACCAAATGAGAAAATTGCAGAGCTTTTGCATCGTCGGACCGTGATAAGTCATGACCGTGTCTCTTAAGTGGCTTCACGGAATTCAATCGCAGACTGATAGCTAGAATAATGTCTTCATATCTTCATCGCACTGCAGCAGGTTTTGTAGTCGTCCTAAGCGTCGGATAACAGATGGCTGTAGTGTGTGTAGGGTGGGATGTCCAGTTGGCTGAATCATCCGCAATTCTATTGGTCACCGACACCGATATCTCGGAGGGGTTTCCAATTACTATCGTGCCTTGGTATATGGAATCTTACTGAGTTTCTCAGAGTCTCTATGTCCGCTCATCCAGAAGCCCCGGAAAAATTCAGGCGTGTTCTTACGAAAAAAATAAAGATTTATGCTTCTTATTATTCTTTACCGGTGCGATGTACTCATGCCCAGGGTAGGAGAAGCAAAAGCGTGACAGTTCAAACTCCGCTGCCAAGCTGTCAGATACTGTGACATCCAGTGACAATGTGGCTCTCTCGTCCAGTCGTAGGCACTTCGGTCCAGGAGCAAATTCTGAAAAGGCAGAAACCTTTTTCAATGTGCAAGAATACACCCAATATTTTGGGGGTGTCGGGGTGAACGGACATGGATAAATTCCGTGGTATGCTGAAATATTTCAAATACCTGCTCATCATCGTGCCCGGAAACGAGCTAACTACATGTTTCCCTCGCCGAATCTTTTATTTCTTTCACATGTAGGTGTGTTAGATATATATTAATAGGATCCAGTGGATACCGGGGGCAAAAGCCTACAGGGGAAAAATCGAAAATCGAAAATCAGGTACATAAGGAGGATTCAGACCCATAGGGCGCGATAGTAGAAGTTTCGAAGATTTCTCTAATTTGTGGGGTTTCTCAGTCTCCTACCCACCCGCACGTTACGCGGCCGTGAAGGGGTTGGGTAAATTAAGGTTCAAATGATGGTGACAAATATTGATTACTCTACAAGGAATTCGCTTTAAATCCCGCTCCCTCTGTATATTCCCATCTCCGTAACGTGCGGGTGGGTAGGAGACTGGGGTTTCTCTGAGAAACCGGGTTGCTCATTAGAATTATCCTTTATTTCCTTAGGTAAAGGATGGGCAGGAAACGCGACGGCTGGGGTTTTCTACCCCAGACCCCGACCGCTGGCGCAGAGCCTGGCGCTCGCCGCTATGGCCCGCTGCGCGGAGCATTTTCCTCGCCGCGAGGGCCCACTGCGTAGTGCTGGCGCCTTTGGCGCCAGTGTGCGGAGTTTAAACTCTTTTGATTGATTCGCGTCCTACTAGTAGTCCCATTCGCAACATTTTGATGTCTGTCTTGGCGCCGAATCCCATTCTTGATGCGTCGGCTAACGCTGAGAGTAATAAACTGAAGTGAAGCTTGGCAAGTGCCCAGTTAGTAACTTGGTATACCCCACGCAGAGAAAGAAAAAATCCAAGGTGAACCTCTACGCGAGCGTGGGGGGGGCATTTATGTGTGCGGCTGATTTTCTATTGCAGATTAAGCTGCGCAGGAGATTTATTTGACACGGAACACAATATACCGCTCCTCTCTACTAACTCTCGTTTCAACTTCTTATCTTTATTGATATCCGGTGTTCGTTTATCGGGTGTTCGATTTGACCTACGCCAACGGACCATCGGGGATGGAGTCGAGCAGAGGACGCTATATTTTCGTTAGTTCACGGGTTGAAAGCCTCTACGGTATCACTCACCCCGCCGTGAAAGTGGGAGAGCAGGCAGTTCGGTTTAAGATCGAATTCTTTTCCCAGAACACCCCTCAGGTAAGTTCCCAAATTTCCTCGCGGGAAAGCCTTCTCAATCTGCTGGACGGTCGTCCGGTTGAACACGGATTCCGTCGCTCCCCCGAGAAAATCGAACCCGCCCACGTCGAAGTTAGCTCCCAGCGAGAGGAGGCTCTCGACGGCTGAGGCCTCCCCGATGCCGAATTCACTTGTGTGGACCATGATGCTCTGCACGATGTCGCCGACCTGATGCGCGTCCAACTTCGGAGCGGCGGAATGCAAATGGTCGTACGCCATGATGCCCCCGAAGATCTCGAACGACATCGCACGAGCGGGGTGGGCAATGCTGTCTGGGCCGGGCGTCCAACCGAGGTCGTGGAGGATAGCCGCATGGTAGAGACGTGTATTCAGCTCCTGGAACGTGATCTGGGGGACGCCAGGGGTGCCCGAGGGGAATCCATTGAACAGGATTACAAGGGCGTAAAAGTAGGTGCGGAGTACGTGGAGGAACCCAATTTTTGGGAGCATCCTCTGTGCGTACTCGTACGACGCCTTTGATGCTCCATCGAGTGGGATGATGGAGTTCAGTGCGTCGAAGGAGATAAAGTTGGGTTGAACTTTTGTGGAAGCAAGAAATGCAGTGAGGTTCGCGGGGACGAAGGCATCGAAGGTAGCGGAAAGAATCATCTTTTCTCGATGTAGTTTTGGGAGCTCAGTGGGACTTATATAGTTTTGGGAGCGGCTTAGAGCGCCACGGTCGGCTGGACCATTGAACGAGACAAACAACGGTCAATTACAAGTCTTGATTCCCCGATGGAGGAATGAAAGCCCATGGATGTTTGAGCATGGCGACGGCGGCTCGGTGGCAGAGAACACGTAACCCCTGCGGCTGACAACAAAGTGTGCTAGCTTCGGATTAACAAAATCAGTGCCGGCGTACGCGTCAGTACTACTTGGCCGAATCAATTCGGTCATGACAAAGTCGGCCGCATAGGATTACTCTACAGATTGGTGAGCAACTACTTATAAATCCCACATGAAATATTCCAGGGCCCGGCGATGTCTGTAGGGTTCAGCAAAACGATCGCGCCTTTCTTCGGCCATAAATAAACATGGGCGACGGTGCTTAGGTTGGCAGTATTACTATGCATAGTCAATTAATGGGAGTGCTTCCCCAAGTCTGACAAAACATCTGGCTTAGCCCTAAACTTCGCACTCGAAGCATGGTGTGTCTTCTCTTCTTCAATTGCGGAGATGTCGTTAGCCAAATTAGCCAGTGCGCGCGCAATGGCGCGGCCATTCAGAATTAGCGCTTCATGAGAAAGGTTGTCGATAGTGTCGCATGCAGCGTGGCTGAGAAGAGGATCAGCCAGTCCTCATGAAACAAAGGAAGATGCTCACTAGCAGTCATCATAGCGCTGTCCCACGACGCCACCGAACATCTGTGCTTCGAGCTCTGTCTTTCGCCCACTAGCACCTGTAGCAAGTCCACCAACAACTATGCCCGCGTCTGCGCACAGCTATCAGGACCACTACAGAATCTCTACTCGAAAAATGACGTACCAATGAAGGGAGCGTGGTCAGAATTAGATTCAACAGCGAATCCGGTACAGTTCAAGGCCATCGACTTGAACGCGTCCTGTAGTATCCTCTCAACGGCGTTTGAACCGAGGGGGGGGGACAGGAATCCACTGCGGCCGTCCTCCTCCGGAGTTGTCATTGTCTTGCACGCCGAGAATGTAATTCGGTGAGGCCGTCATATCCAGGTTGATGTAGGCAACGATTTTGTCCCGCTCTTGTTGCGATAATTGTTTCACATAGTAAGTGGACCCGATGACGCCTCGCTCTTCAGCCTACAAATTAAATTCATGCGGTGAGTGTTTATTGTAGCAGTGCACTAGAAACCCACCATCCACCATCCAAAGCGCAAGGAGTACTTTCCAGCACTGAATTTAGAAAGCTGCTTCACTAGCTCAAGGAGCGTTGCACTACCGGACTAAGGAAGTTAGGTGAGTTAGGTTACTGTTGGATGAAGACACATACACCATTGTCGTTGATTCCAGGTCCAGCATTTACAGAGTCAAGATGAGAACCGATCATAATGATCTATGTTCTGAAGTCAGAACCAAGCGCGAAATGGGAAAAAACGCGGTAAACCTTGCTCTGATCACCCCACTTCGTCTGAGCAATGATATTGTCGCTTTTTACGTCTCTGGCGTCAATAATGACAGTAGCCGTGGATGTAATAGGCCCAGCTCCCATCTTCTGGAGTAGCGCCTGAGCAGTATAGTAGTCCATGTTAAAAACGACTGGAACCGAAATAGAAGTCTCGGTCTCGCTACCAGGGGCATACGCGAAAATCCCCGCTCCCGGCACAGGTGGTTTCGCTAAGAATTGCAGTTCAATACATTATATCATGCCGTCAATATGGAAGACGTACGTGTTTCGTCGTAGATGATGACCATACCAATATGAGAAACAAGGGCATTGAATGTCTTTTCGGTCTTATCGCACTGACCTCCTGCCTTTACCATCACAGCCATACCCTTGAAGTCACTCCATTCTTGCTGTAAACAGCCGTCACCAGCCAGGGACGTCAGGACGCTCGTGAAGCCTCCAGTGTCGGTCGTGGTGGTGAAGAAATCAACTGTAACATTCGGTGCCGGGTAAATGACACCATCAACGGTGAGAGTACTAGTCCTATAACCAAAGAGTGGTTGGAAATCTTTCACAGGAAGCGAGATGCAACGACAAGAACTAACGTGACGACACCCACGGCAAGAGAAACTCCCTGGCGCTGGACGTCAAGCCCAGCCTCTTGGGCAACACCATAGACATAGTCCGCATTATCTGTATACCCTGACGAGCCGTGCATTCTTGTGTTTGCACTCGCATTGGCGAACTTTTGAAACTCTCTATAAAGATATTGAGCCAAAATGCACGTCGTACAGAATCCACCGAAGCTGACCTAAGGTGCCCCCAAAATAGAGTCGACAGACAAGGTGGCCGCATATGCCTCTGGGGTCAGTGCTATCCCTTCTGCGGAGACGAGCGTGGTAGCTGCAGCGGCCGCAATAAATGTCGCTGCTGCTGAAAAATCATCGAATTCAGAAAGAGTGCAGTTGCTCTTCCCTGAGCTTATATACAACAGCGGGTATCTCACCGCGTGTGCCTTCATTCCAATAGAGGTGGGGAACGATGGTGTACATAATACCTGTAGTATGCCGGAATACTTCCCCAAACCGGCGTTCCTAAGCGGGACCATGCCGTACCTACCTACCCTACCTTCCTGACAACTGCGCAACGATCATCTGCATCAACATCCGACTGCGGAGCGAGGCGCACAGTTTTCAGATGCGTCTCACGCGACAGGCGGTCAAACATGGCCGCCGCCAGTTCAGGAGCAAGATCATCGTATGTAGAGTAACGGCGTCATGACTCGTCGACTTGAGAAGTTGAGAGGGTCGCGTTCACAAATCCTTCAAGTCCTGGCAGGCAAGCTTATTGAGGCAATAGCAACCTTCAACTTGGTTCTTCAGGATCGGTGTATAGTATGCTAGCCCCGTCAGCAGGGGCAAGGCAGGGGACCAGTTGGCGGGGATATGGGCGTGGCTGTGCACTTTCCCCCGCCCATGCACCGCCACTCAGGGGCGTGAGTGTCCTGCAAGTGCATGCCTGATTCATGGGGCAAGTCTGCATGAAAAATTGGGGACCAGGGCACAATTTTCAGTGAGTGATTGAGGACGAAAGAATCCCATTGTTCATGCTATGTTTGTTATATATACATACCGAGCCAAGGTGAAAAAACGAGACCTCAATGCTTCATGTCAGTAATTATCACACCTTCAATGTTTTTATGTTTTTTTTCTATCTTGCGCTTGAAGGAGAAGCCCGTAGCTCACAGCATCACTTCAAGCAAGCTTTCTTTCCTCGTAGAGCCGTTTTCACAACCCGAATTTCCATTATATTTTTGTGGGTTCATAACGCACCAGCGTGAACGTACGCTGATCCTAAATTTCAACGTTTTTGACCTTCTCCACGCCAGTTCTTGAAATATCTCACCTGAAATTGACCGGGTGTCTTCATTCAGAACTGAGTTGGTATGTCTTTCTTATAGTACTCCGGTATCCGGTATGTTATCAATTTTTAAAAAGTGTTGCCACAAGGATGAGAGCTATACTTGCGCATCTTCCCGATCTTTCTTGTCATTCTTTATTTTTTTAACTTCGGAAGTCTAAATCGAATTTTACAACCCCCGAGTTGGTATCGTGTCACTGAGAGTATGGAATATTGAACGAGTAAGTTACAGATATTCACTACAGGATCGCCTTGCACGTCTCCATGCTGTCCAACAGCATTGCCCAACGGCCGTCGTGCCAGAGTTTAACCTCTTCCCATCGTTCTGGCATGACGAGTTGGATCCAGCGGAGATACGCCGCTATCCATATGTCTGCAAAGGCAATCCTGTCACCCATAAGGTACGAGCTACACTCGCCATTTTCCTTGATCCACCCGTCCACTTTTCCCAACGCGTCTCTGACGGTCTGCCAGATTTGAACTTCTTGGCTAGCTGCGATGGAGGAAATTCAATGGCGGTCTACCAGCCAGGAGGGGTCCTGAATCACCTTCGGGTGCCATTTCTTCCAGTTTCCTTCCTTCCATCTCTTCTATATTGCGCCGGAAAAAGCCCTCACTAATAGGGTTAAGCAGAGCGGCTGTGGCTAGCGCGTAATTGGGAAGAATGTGTAAAAGCAAGGAGCTGGCTTGTTCCTCGAAGATGCGATGAAATGCAGCCGTCCCTGCAGGATAGCTCTCGGTGTGTCTGGGTATGTTCGGTCCAGGTATTCCGCAATTTTCATGGAGTTGGCGACGAAGGCTCCTGTATTTCACGGACTCCATCAACACATGTATCATCTCGGTAAGACCTGGATTGGATGGAAATAAAGGCTTGATAGCTTACCAGTAGTGGGATCGTGAATCATGGGCAACGTGTACGTCGGACGACCATCGGCTTATATTTGGTCGGAGAGACGCCGACTTGCTTGCTGAACCCCTCTATCTCTGGATATTCGAGCCAGACGGTATCGTACTGGATTCCCTTGTAGTTGAGTGAGTACCTGCGGGTGGCTTTAGAGGTTATCTTTTTTCGTAGGGATTTGGACTGACCTCGTCTTCCATGTATTGGGAGACCACGCCTTTCCAGGCAGTGTAGATGGGATGTCGTATAAATTATACGGTTCATAGGTGGACGCTGAGTACGGTATAAGGGTTTCTGGACCGAGGTGTACGTGGTGGATGACTAAGTCTGCTTCCATGCCCGAGCCTTGTCCCCGAGCCTCGTGAGATGCGAGAATCGAGATCATCTGTCGTTTCAGATTCAGGTATTGAATCAGTACGTTTTTCAGTTAGAATGGTAGCGTTGACGGAGAGCCTGAACCATGTAGGGCGTGGGTACAGGGGAACAGATACTCGGAGAATATGAACATTGTCATGGACGTCGACACCTCAATAAGCTCACTGCAATTGATGATCGCTTTGATCAACCTTTTCATCTTTGCGTCCCACATTCTCGCCGGTTCGTCCTTTGAAATGCGCTTTACCTTGCAAGTTGCAACGACCCCAAGGGGCTCGATGAGATCGTAAGCAGGCAGGTGGATGATGGCATCGGCGCATCAGACTCAGAGGTGGCGCATCAATGATCCAGCTAAGCGGTAATGCCGCACACGTTTCTCACATCCATCACCCGCCATTTGCACCAAACCTCGTCCATGGAAAGCTTCGATCCGAGATCCACGCAGGCTTCTCAGTGACACCGAACAACTAATCCTCGAGCTCGTGTTTTCGTAGCTTTTCCTGGGTGTCTGGCTTCTTTGAACTTGCTTTGGACCGACACCTTGTTTTCGATCTGGGACGCGAAGCATTTACGGAACGGCGGATTAGAGCATCCTCTCTCCGGCGGAAGCTTCAGTACCCGCACAGATCGTGTCTAGGATGGAACGATGTATATATAATGGATTGATTTCCATTTATTCTGATCATTAGACATCTTTCCCAATATGTCTGACTCGTCATCCACCACCTCTCCTCCCAGTCGCACCCATAACTTACCATGGTGCTTATTCGCGATGTAAGCTTCCAGATTGCAACCAAACTATTCTCATCCTCAGCTTCTGCCACAGCGTCTCCTCTCAACTCATCGGATCTCTCCTCAATTTCTTCTTGTTCGGTCTCTTGACGGCGCAAGTTTGCATGTAATTTTCACCGTTCACCAGGCGTCTACTGATCAGCCAATCCAGACGCATACAAACTCTGCTTCCCCAAGGACAGCTACGGCGTTAAATTCATCGGCAAGTCCGTTTCTCGCCCACTCACACTCTATATGATTTCAATGCTTTTTTTTTTCAGTCTACTTTGTCTTCGTCAGCATGCTGGTGTGCACATGCCTCAACGCTGCGGATGTTCACTACTGGTTTGCCGCCGGTTTCGGCGACATCTCGGCTTCGAGGATCCGCGGTTCGGCCGATTCTACACGCCGCTATGGGGCTCGGTCATTGCTCTGATCGTGCAATGCTACTTCTGCTACCGCATTGCCGTCCTTGTCAATAAACGGCTCTGGCCGTGGGTTGCGGTAATCGCTTTGGTACGCGATCCTAATTAGTGCTCGATTGGGATTAAAGCTGTCAACAGGTCTCTTGCGCGCAATGTGCCGGCGGCATGGGCGCCGGGACATTGTCTTACATCCACGCTAACCGAATCGTCGATCGCCCCCGAGATATTCTGGTGGATGTGAGTCCCGACATTCCGCTGATGCTTAGCATACTCTGATGCATGGTCTAGATGTGGCTCATCGGGGGCGCTGCAGCGGATGTGATGATTGCGGTGGCAATGACCTTGGTTTTATTGAGAATGGCGACTCTCCCCGCTACCCGGGACCTCGTAAAAGGCATAGTACTTTTGATCCTCGAAACAAACACATTTTCGGGTAGGAGTTCACCATGATACTTCTCGCATGATACTTATTCGCGTCATTCAGCAATTACGGCTGTCATCGGCCTCACTCTATTCAAGACAATCCCAGTAAGTTCTGGTCCTTTTTTTCGTACGAGAGACTCATTGTGCATATTAGAACACTACATACTACATCTGCCCAACCATGATGTTGCCGGGAATGTATAATCCGCTCAAATTCAAGTTTCCCCTACCTAACAGACGCGATGTCTTCCCCAGTTACGCGAACACGCTGCTCGCAACGTTGAACAACCGCGCGGTCGCCAAGCTCGTGCCGTCGGCTTCGGTGCTCGCAGTTTCAACAGGCTCCACCCTTCATTTCACCACCAACTCCGTGCCGAAGCCGTCGGTGTCGCGGCCGTCCCAGAATCCAGAGGAGAGCTATATTGCACCCGAGTTTAAATATTCTCCTTGAACCAATCAAAATTTGATGACCGTCTACAATTCTTCTAACTTTCTGTTCTTGTGGATGTGGACGCAATCTTCTGTATCTCATCTTAGATCACTTCCAGGCGTACGTACAGTAGGTACGGAACTTGGGATTTTCGAAATTTCGGGCACCTCCGGGAACTACAATTTGCAGAAGAGGCACATGCCGAGCAAATGCCGAGCCGAAGTCTCTGGAGATTCATAAGTTGCGTCTTACACATCCTGCAGAGTGTCCAGATGGGAGACATTCACTGCAGCAATGTACTCTTTCAGGTTTGTCCCGTGCTGTGCCAAGTGCAAGAGGTAAAATGAGCTATGGGCTGTGAATGGGGAATAGCTGTAGGCACTGCTGCGAGTTCCTGAGAGTCGAAAATGTCACAAAGGGAGGAAGTATCTGCATGGGGATATACAAACGATCTGCCCAACATATACATCTAATTCGATGGATTTCGGCTTAAGAAGAGGGAGACTCGCTGTCGAACGCACC